>CAJNIZ010004978.1:0-15718 GCA_905231905.1 Symbiodinium pilosum | reverse complement strand
ACTCTAAACCCTAAACCCCTTTAGCGTTTCCAAGCCTTGAGGGTACCAAGACATTCTTTGATGTCTGAATGCTGATGCAATGTCAGCCACTTCTCCGCGCCGTTTACTATGCCTCAGTCAGTAATCTTTGGGTTTAATTTGGGTTTAGGGTTTCAGGGTTTCAGGGTTTGTGTCCATGCCGAGGACTTAGGGCTTAGGGACTATATCGAGATTATATTCCGTTCTTTCCTCCTAACCAAGGGTGAGTTTCATTATTATGCCTCAGTCAAGAACCCCGGAGCTTTCAGTCTATTTGGAGACGTACGCTAGAATTTGGAGAAGAAAGCTAAACCATACCGTTTCGTTAACGGGTAGAACTTGGTAGAACGATTGTACATCACAAGGGTACTGGGATGTAATTCACGATTCCACCCTGCTTCAGCTATGCAAAGCAAAGTACTATTCGGCAGTTCCCAAAATAGGGGGGGACCCCAATATAGACCCCCAAATACTATAATCCGTAGTATAGGGACCCCTATAAAAAAGTACCCTGAATTTCGGGAAACAGCACATTTCACAAGACTGCAGATCTAGCCCAGAACCCTAAAGCCAGTGGTGAACGTGTAGGAAGTGGAAACCCACGTAGGCCGCTGTAAAACGACGGCAGTCTTTGTAGGGCCCAGTGTGGGCTTCCATGTTAGCCTGGGGGAGTGGTAGATGCCTGAATGTCATGGTCACATTAGAAACCCAAACTGCGGTTTAGGGTTTAGGGTTAGGGCGATCCTGAAGTGCAGACGCATGACGAAGCAGAACACAGTTTGAGATCTACTTGACGTATAGGATCCGCTAGTTGGGTGAGGTCCACGACGGGATTTTCCTGGTATTTACAACGTCGAGCAGGCCAATTCCTGCACGTGCACAAAATCGTTTGAATCTCCTCAAGGACGGCAAGACTTTTTTGCCAGAAGGCAGACAGAAAACCATCTCAACAAAAGCTGACGAGAAACACAAATAGCTTCAGAGTTCAGAGACCGCGGACAGCCAGCAGAAGCACAAAGCAAGCTTGGAACACAGGAACTTCTAACTTTGGGGCTTTAGGGTTGAGGGTGTGGGTACGAATTCATCAATGGCACAACTATGCCAACCTCTCAAACCACTTAGTGCCACTGTCCCCTACGAATGAGGCCCTTGAAAGTAAGCAGGAAAGACTGTGAAGCATGCAAACTCAACAGCGCGAATAGCAGAGTAGGGGGGTCGGGTAAGCAACTTCTCAGTGAGTTCTGATATGGAAAAAGCACATAGGTTCTTACCGATACCCAAGGTGTGTCAAAGATCCCTAGGCCCAACAAGCCAAGACGTACCCGCGTAGCCTGCAGAATCCCGCCATTTTTCAAAAAACACTGCCCTCACCCGCGCCGAGATTGGTCTGGTCTGCATTTCCAGAGACCCCACCAGATACATGGAGGGCTGCTGGAAGTATTGTCTCTATTTGGGTGCCTGAATGCCTAGTGCCGTAGTGTATCGGTTGAGAACCAGGCAATGTAGGACTCCCTTGCATCTTGCTGCCGTCTAGTGGCTCCGTCCCCGGGCTGTAGACCCCAAGCGTCGCGTGGATGAGTGGACCTGAACCACACGGCTCTTGGGTTTAGGGTTTAGGGTTCAGGGTTTAGGGTGTAGGGTTTAGGTTTAGAAATGGTTGGCCCTGTGCGTTAATGAACATTCCGGACATTGCAGCCAAACACTTAGACATCATGCCTGCTTCCAGACCAAAAGAGGCTCGCATGGTTCCTGGTTACTTTTGCGCGCGCTCTTTCTCGCTGCGAAAGAAGTGCGCTGGAAGATGGGCGTACGACTGAGGATTTAAGATACATAATTAAGGCTACAGGTTGGATAATAAGCTTTACCCGGACCCCAAAAGTATGTGAAATAATGGCCTTTATGGCTGTTATTCTGGTTTTAGGGCTATTAATTTACATACTGTTGGGGTCTAGGTAAACCCTAAATAACAATTTCCATTTTCTTTTCCATTATCCCAATAAGCCCCCATATAACCCCAATAAACCCTAGGTAAGGGCCTTATGAGGTTTGAGGATCTGGGGATCAGGGTTGGGACTTTAGGTTGTACACGTCAAGGTTTGGCTCGGAGCAGCTTTTGCACCAAAGTAGAGCCCAACAGTGGCTTACTTGGGTCCTGCCCCCACCCATTAACAGTCTATAATAGGAGTCATGTTCAGGGCTCTATATGATTAGATTATAAATATTATCCAACTGTTAATGAGTTGGGGCAGTACCCAAGGCTTACTGGTGGTTAGTCGGGAATAAGGAGATATCTATACGAGGATTGTGTAGAGACTTAGGGTTTAGGATTGTGTAGAGACTATATTCCCGTATTCCCTACTAAGCACCAGTAAGTTGGGAATTCATCAGGGGCCTGAAGAACTTGCAGCAATCAGCAAACGCGAAGCTTACACAACAATTCCTCTTGACCGCCCGCGTACGCCCTCCCAGCCCTGAAGCGCTGAAACCCTAAATCTTTCAACAACCCTGAACTAAAACCTGAACCGTAAACCGCAACCTCTGAACCCCAACGCCTTGCAGCCTAAACCCCCAAAGGCTACACTAATCATTCGTCATATAATTCTTACGATTGCTTTTACTGCTATCATTATGAATAGTAGTACTGTTGCTAATTGGCATAACCCTACTACACCCTAGACCCCTAAACGCTGAACGCTAAGCCCCAAACCCTAAACCCTTAACCCCCAAAACTCTTTTGACCCTGAACCCTTCGGACACACATCGGCTGCACCTCGTGAACATGGAGGAGACCAAAAGCCTCTCAACATTCTCAACCAGAACCCCCCCTTGCACTCTTCAGGGACTATATAGGGATAATGGAAAGAGGATGGAAGCTACTATAATGGGGTTCTATAGGGTTTAGGGTTTTGGGCGTTTAGTACAGGGATTCATTTTAGGGTTTAGGGTGTTTAGAGTGGAGGGTTTAGGGGTATATGGTCCCTCAAAGTGGATAGTTATAGGGTATAACGGTATAACAGAGGGTGGAAGGCCTAGCAAGATGAAGGCTCAGAGAGAGGAAGGTAGGAGGCAAAGGCCGCAAGAAGGCTGGCTTTGCCCTAGGGCCAGGGAAGCAAGAAGGGTCCATACAGGGGGCTGGAAAATCAGGAGTACCTAGACCCCAAAAGTATGCAAAACAACCAAACCAGAGTAACAGCCATAAAGGCCATTATTTCACATACCTTTGGGGTTCAGGTACTTGTGGGAGTCCTATTCTGGGGACCATGCCAGTTTCAAAGGTTTTCAAAGCTTTCGAAAAACGTTTTAACACGAAAGACAAGCTCACCTGGACCAGCCAAGGCCCAAGCCTCAACCCTCAAGCTTCCAAAACCCCAAAAGGGGTAACCTTAGGGTAATATTGGGGTTATGTGGGGGCCTATTGGGATAATGGAAAAGAAAATGGAAATTACTATTTAGGGTTTACCTAGACCCAAAAGTATGTAAGATAGTAGCCCTAAACCCAGAACAAAGGCCATAAAGGCCATTGTTCTACATAATTTTGGGGTCAAGCTAAAGCCTAGAGCGAAAGTCTTGTGAGGCCCTATGGCGAGGAAACTGAAACCTTGATTGTCCCGCCTACTTTTGCCGCAAAACACTTAGAAATCCTTGAACACAATAATGGGGACATATTGGGAGAATGGAAAATAAAAGGGAAATGAATGTAGTATATTTTTGTACTACATGAATTTCCATTTTATTTGCCATTCTCCCAATATGTCTCCATGATAAGCCTAACATATCCCTAAACCGCTTGAGGGACGCTTTTCAGCTTCAGAGCCCACCCCCTCTCTGAATTCCAAACCTTCTCTACACCACTCAGTCAGGCAATGAAGCTTATCTTCATGATGATGATGATGGCGGCTAGGTAGGTTATGGCTAGTATCTAAGGAACACAGCTGCAATCTCATTCAGCAGCCATACTAAGCTGCAGGGCTGGCCATATCATAGAGGTTGAGCGTTTACCTACCCACGGTGATCACCCTAGTGGGCTCGTCGACGTTAATGTACCCTAAGGGTCTAAGGAACCAAAAAAACAAGGTTTTAGGGCCCAAATACTATATCATGAATGGCATTTGGGCCCTAAAACCCCATTATTTGGGTCCCTGGACCCCTAGGGGTATGGGATCATGAGTCCATACGTTAACGTTGAGGTACTCAAGTCATGGCAGCCACAATGGGAAAATGCCTCGACTGACTTTCAGTCTATGGGAAATGGCTGGAGATCATCACGATTTGCAAAACCTGGTTCACACAACAGGAAGCAAGAGCCTGGGAGAGTCTAAACCCTCGACCCGAGCTCAAAATTCCACGGCGAGTGGCTAGTGACTAGTGGGGACGCTTAGCAATTCGCACTGCGGCTTCCGCATGAATGGGCGCCTGTGTCTTGAGCGAACCACTACTCTTACCGTTGGTTAGCTGGGAATGAAGGAATGGAAGAGAAAATGTGTTTAGGGTAAGGAATGGAAAGGAAATGGACTCATGCAACAGGGTCGCTGCATCTTGTACATGATTAGAAGCGGTGTTGTTCATGCAAGTTTTGGGCGCCGTGTGGGATGCTAAATTATCCCGCGGTTCAGGTCAGCGGGACCCTGTTATGGAACGAGTGTGCTGTGGCAGCACATGCATAGATGCCAACGTGATTTGAGATGATGCAAGCAAGCCTTCGCTTTGGAGATATTGTTTGATGACGCGTTTCGGCCTGCAAGAAACCTCATAAACTTTTACACGCATAGTTTACCTATTAACTTGTTTCATGTGGGTACTTGCGCGGGTCCGCAGATGTTGACGTTTCATGGTGATGCCTCCACGCTGCGCAGCACTGCCGCGCGGTTGCCAGGGTCGCTCAGGTCCTGCGCGGGGCTTCTGATAGAGCGGGGTGATGGCCATACATGGACGCCAAGATAGTTGCAAAGGTTTTTGCCCTCATCACATCAACTAAGGCAACGATGCGTGGAGTCACAAGTACACAGTTACCACATGGCCACCAGTAGAAGCAAAAATACCAATTACACAAAATCTTAGCAGCAGTGTTGAAATTGCAAGAAGACGGCGGCCGCGCCTGTATTCCTTCGAAAAATCTAGCAAGCGGTGAATGCCTTCGAACATCAGTTAGCACGGCAGTGGTGTAAACGCGCTACATGCCAAACATTCACCCAAATCTTCACGCCAGGTCTGCCCCCTTCCCAGATGGACGATTTTCCGGCCATCAGACAAGGAACGATCGAATCTAGAAATGATCAATCTGGGCAGTTGCAGAGTTGCTATTAGTGGCCGCAATCATCTGATTATCCCCTCGAATTTTACCCTGCTAATCAGGTGGCACAAGTCGCTGGACTAGCATTCTGACTCCAGGACTATGATGGCACGAGTACTCCTACGTAACGAATCGGAATGTGCGCCTGACGTGCGTCCAACACGCAACCATGGGCTCCGTGAACCATTCTTTCCGTAACCTCGACAAAGCCTCCAGGCCATACCCCGAACGCCATAAACTTAACCCTAAAGGTCCAAGGGCCCAAATAATGTGGTTTTAGGGCCCCAATACCATGCATGATATAATATTTGGGCCCTCAAACCTTATTATTTAGGTCCTTAGACCCTTAGGGTAAAACAGCCTCCAGTACGATGCGGATACCAGCAAGCCGCGTGCTGGCTGCAGCCTGGCGTCCACGAAGGCTCAAACCAACTTGCGGTGCCAAGCCCAAGGCTGCCGATAGAATTGGTGTTGGTGCTGGTGTTGTCGGTATTGTCGAAGTTGTCGGAGTTGGCGGTGGCGGTGGCCATGGCGGTGGTGGCGGTGGTGTCGGTGGTGGTGGCGGCGGCAGCGGCGGAAGTTGCAGCGGTGGCAATGGTGGTGGCAGTGCCAGTGGCGGTGGCAGCGGTGCATGCGGCGGTTGCACGAGTATTGCAGGGAAGGAGCAATGAAAGCGATAGCACTACCGCGAGTAGCAGTGGAAAAGGAAGAGCTTGGGTTGTCGCAATTCGACTTTTATGCACTCTGCGTGCATCTGTGGAGCCGGCGTGGAATCTGAAGGGAACTTACATGACCTAAAACTCAGCAATTTCTGGGTTCATGCGCTGCAATACTATCAACCTCAAAACCACGGCTGAATATCGCCAAGCCTTGAAATTGATTTTCGACGCCTTCAATGTTGACATTACAGGCCATCAACGTTCGTAACCCTTGCCCAAGGTCGCCATCAAGCCCTACCAAAACTACCTTTTTGCCTCACCTTATGCCAGCAAACTTGCGCACACTTTTCAAGAAATTGTACTGAGTTTACGTTGGTTCGTATTCGTATCGGTCCAAGCGAGAAGCGTAGGAGCTTCAAGGGTTTGACGAAAATAAACAATACAAACCAAATTGACAAGAAATGAATTCATTGTAGAAGTTCCAGGGATTGAAATGCTTCTGAACCCTTCCCTTCTAAACCCTATAGCCTACAAACCCTAAACCCTGAAACCCTCAACCCTGTACCCTGAAACCTGATTCCCAAAATCCTACCTGCATCCTTCGAAACCCCTTTTCCAAGCTTATTGCGGTTTAGGGTTTAGAGGTTTTACGTAGGTTTTAGGGTCGAGAGGTTTTACGTAGGTTTTAGGGTCTTAGGGTTTAAGGTTCCTCTATTCTTGCAGACTCTGCGGTTTAGGAACCTAAAACTGTAGTTTCCCTAGAGTTCTGGTGCTGTCAAGGCCTAAATAGCTACCAATATCATTTTGAGGTCAGTTTAAGTACCCTATACGAGAATTAGACAAGGAACGTTGGACCAAAGTACTGGTATTTATCCCTATACACCCCTGTAGAACCCCTGCTTCCATTTTATTGTCCATTGTCTTTTCGATTTGCTTCTCCATTATAATTCCCTAAGGGACCAAGTACCCAATAATCATATACCTACCCAAAAACCTGTAATATAACTAGTATTAACAAAAACCCAAGTACCTAATTATTGGGTACTTGGACCCTCAGGCATTATACCCTAAACCCTAAACCCCCAAAACCCTAAACCTAAACCCCCAAAACCCTGAACCATGAAGCCTCAGTTGCCGAAGGCCTCCAGACGCTGGTCTCGATCTGTGGCAACAGGCGCCTCAGATCCCTGGCAGCCCGGGTCTTGGGCTTTAAAGGTTTAGGGTTTGGGGTTTAGGGTTTAGGGATGTAGATTTGTAGGAACATATTCGGGAATGGAAAAGAATCCCAGGACCCAAATAGTAGGGTTTGAGGACCCAAATACTATAAGATTCATAGTATTTGGGCTCTAAAACCCTATGATTTGGGTCCTTGGATCCTTAGGGAGTCTTCCACCCTAAACCCTAAAACCCTAAAACCCTAAAACGGGAATCCTATCAACCCGAACCATAAGCCTCGGCCGGAAAACTCCAGCCTTGAAGAACTAACTCAGCCTCGTCAGCCGCTAGTGATCTCATATGAGCCATAATCTAAACTTCTTTTAAGGGGGTTATACTAACAATTATGTAGGGTTTAGGGTTTAGGGATTAGGGTGTAGGGTTTAGGGTTTAAGGTTTAGGATTTAGGGTTTAGGGTCTAAACTCCCTATAAGGGGGGTTACATGGGACTACTATAGGAGCGATTAAGGGGGATACTAGGAGTTTATATATACTATAGATCATACACTTTTTGATTGCAACGGTGGGCGGCATGCTTTTCAGGGTATGGGGCTTCCTCTCGAAATACCGCTAAGGATCCAAGAGCCATATACCTACCCCAAACATGTACCACCCTTGCTGGTTCCATATTAGGTACATGGACCTTTTAGGGTATAACTAAGCAGGCAACAGGGGTCCTTGCTTCTTTTTGAGATGTTGCACCCCTAAGCTCTAAACCCTGAACCCTGCGACTCCAAACCTAAACATGCCCTCTTTCGGGTCCAAAATGAGCCCCTCCCCTAAGAATTAGAGCGCCTAATAACAGACGGGAAGCCCAAACACGTTCCTGCACGTGTACCTTGGGGCTTCACTATGTACTATATAGATAGATGATCCCTTTAGGATACCTGTTGCAGCAAATCAGAAAACTTATCTGGCGAGAGCGCACCTCTTCTTCCAGGTCATCCAGCTCAAACTCCATCGGCAGCGCGAGGGATCAATATCTTTGCTTTGTAAATGTATCAACCCTAAACCCCTTTAGCCTATACAATATAAACCCCTACAAACCCTAATTTACCCCTATATAAAACAGTAGTTTCCCTTTTTCCAGTGTCCCCCATACAATCCCAATAAACTGGCTTCATCAACCACTGGCCTTTACGGCCACCTCTTAAACTCTAGCCAGCACTCTGCACAGAGGGAGGGAGGATTTAGGGTTTAGGGTTTATGGTTTAGGGTTTAACCCTAAACCCTAAACCCTTACTTTAAACGGGAAGGTTTTGGACCCCGACCGAGGCGTCCTCAACCTTTGTCTCTGCGCTTTCCTGGCACAAGCCCTGACGAATCTGCATATGAGCTCTCGTCTTAACTCCTAGTATCCCCCTTAATAACCCCCATAGCAGTCCCCTATATAATCCCCTATAGAACCCCCTTTAAGGAGTTTAGACTATAGCTCATATGAAAGCCCGCACTTACAGCCTGCGCTATTCTGGACCTCCTGCACACAATTGTCAGATTCGAGCTTTGGGTAGGAAAGGTTGGCGGCTGTCAGATTACGAGAAAGCTCTGAGGGTCCAAGCATCCAAGAAATGAATACTTGTAGTATAGGTATCCTCAATCAAAGCGAGTTTGAGCGCATCTCGTTGACCGTGTCTCGCTTCTGGATGCTTGGCGAGCCTTTGAAGTTTCCCCAGCAGATGGCTGTGGAAATAACTCGAGTAAATATGAGCTATCATCAAAACCGTCATCAAAAGGAGCGGCACAAGTCTGATCCGAATCTGCGTGGGACCCTCACAAGAAGTATTTGAGCTGTTCTTCTGGAGCGGTTAAGAACAAGCACACTTATGCAAAACAACATCTTCCTTCCAAATCATGACCCAGTACAGAAACCAGACGCAGATGCTGGGCCTTGGGTTTAGGGGTTTGGGAAACCCTAAACCCTAAACCGTAAACCCTAGGGATTGGGGTTTGGGGTTCGGGGTGTGGGGTTTAGGCCGCAAAGGTCTGAGTCACCTCAGCACTGACTTGCCACGGAGCAGGTCTTTCCACCAAAAAAAAGCCTTTTTCGAAATTCTGTGGGCTAGGGTAGGTTTGGGGCATACAGAACCACAGTTTGTAGGGTCATATACCACAGAAACAGAAGACACTAACCTTCAGAAAGGGTGCCCTCAAGCATTCGAGCAGGGACAGCGAAACAATCACAATGGGCTAAGCCCTACACCCTGAACCTTAAACCCTGAACCCTTTGGTTTTGCAAGCCGTCTTGAGCAGCCTTCGTGCAATGTTCCACAGACCTCATCACTCGTGAAGCGTCAGCTGGGTACTTCCCCACCCTCCGTAGCATGGTACAGGCTTAGGATGTAGTGTGTAGGGTTTCTGTTGCAATAGGGTTTTGTGTTTGGGGTGCGATAGGGTTCCCGGTTTAGGGTAAGTGGGGCATTAAGTGCTTCATGTATACATACGTTGACAGTTATCCAACTGTTACTGGGTGGGGGCACTATCCACAGCGTAGGTGCCAGCTGAATGGTAGCCAATGGTATTCCAGATCGAGTTCCAGGGTGCATCAATGCTGAAAGGAGACATGCAGAAACTTTTGGTTATTGCATTTCAAGATTCTATATCCATGGGGAACGAAAGCTATAAATAGTGCGCGTCATGGGCTCTAACAACGACACATTGTACTTGATGGCGTCTTCAAGTATTTGCAGCCATAGGATTTGGACTGAACCTTAAACCCTGCAAAGCACCTATTTGTCCTCTTGAAGGGCACCAGGTTTGCCGGCCAAAAAGTTTAGGGTTACTTGGAGGTTCAAGGAACTTAATAACTACTTTTACTGGGGTTATAACCCTACTTATAATTGGGGAAACCCCTATAACCCTATTTCGAAGGGCTATAAACCCAGTTCTAAGCAAGTACTTAGTCCCACGGGATGAATATTCAACCCTAAACCCTAAACCGCGTGTGGTTTGGCTCCCTAGCGTGAGAGGCTCGGAAACGGAGCCGAGGCTGCCGACCAAGACAAGAACCTTTCTCGCAAAAAACCCTAAGCCTTAAACTCCGAACCCTAAACCCTAAACCCTTAAACCCTAAACCCTAATTACACCCTGAAACCCTAAACGCTTAAACCCTAAACCCTAAATCCTTAAGCCCTAAACCCTTCACCCCCTAAACCCTAAACTCTGAACCCTGCCGTTGCTACACGAGTATTCTGACTGCTTTGGCATCCTTCGCAGGCAGAAATGTAGAGACGTAAAGACATGAAATAATGTTCTGAGGTGCATTTAGGGTTTAGGGCTTGGGTTTAGGGTTTAGGGGTTATATTGAGATAGTGGAAAGGAAAATGGAAACCACTATGGTATATTGGGGTTGCATAGGGATGATGGAAAAGAAAACGGAAACTACTATGGTATATTGGGGTTACAAAGGGATACAAGAAAATGGAAACCACTATAGTAAAGGATGTTGAAGAAGCTTGGGGGCCGTAAGGTTTGGGTGCTAGTGCTATATAGTCCCCCTTAAGTCGGTAAAATATGGGGTATATGGGGATCTTATTATAACATACCCGAGGCCACATTCTATCTACTTAAGGGGGACTATAGGCTTATGTTACGTTGGGTTTACTTGAAAGCTCAAGAAAGTTGGCAAGTAGGTTTTCGAATGGGGGTGAAACTGCCCTTGTTGGGGGTAGTCTGCTTATGACCGAGTTATAGCCTTCTCAACACGTCACCTGGTCAATTACCTACACTTTTCTGGGCTATACCTAGTAGTTACGGGGTCATTACTACTGAAGTGTAGATGGTTACAGGTTTTGGGTAGAGGCAAAGCCTGCGCGTGAGCTGCACGGTAAATTGTGCAGTGTGCGAACAGCAACGCTGCAACTAGGGTGCTAATAAGACAGGTTCCCGAAAGACGGTCCTTTCTTTAGCCCTGCCCTGTAAGCACTTGCCAAGGTATGAGCGTCTTTTTTTGTTGGCACCAACTTTCGGGAAACTGCCAGAAGGTGCAGTTGCAAGCAAGGCAATATGCAAGAACGAAGACTGGTATCAACTAGAAGCCCAGGTACCCATATAATCATATAGGGTCTTAAGGACAGGAACCCAATATGTAGGTAACTGGGCTTCTAGGGTTTGTATAGGCTAGAGTTTCGATCCCGAATACTATTTAGACGCTAAAGGGTTTTCGTTTGGGGTCTAAGTAGGCTTGTTTCGGTATAGACTTGAGGAGGATGGTCTACCATGGTTTGCCTAGACATTTCTGTGACGGGTCTCTGGGTGAGCAGGGTGCATCCGTGACACGTCCGTGACGATTGGACCCATGACTCTTAACCACAGGCACAGGCGAGATCATCATGAAGCCCAAGTCCTCGATTCTAATCTCAAACTCCACAGGTACGGTTTTAATGACCCTAAGCCCTAAACCCTAATCCCTAAAGCCTAATCCCTAAACCTTGATCTAACAACCCTGAGCCTCACAAAGCGATAAAACTCCTTCGACTTGCTTGCCAAAGCTTCAGCCGTCTTTGCGGCTATGTCCACTTTGGTTGTCCACAGTGGAAATTGCCCTCCACTAAATCAACATGGAACCCCATGTCAATGAGCATCTGTCTTTTTGAGGTCCGCTGCACCGAAACCTTATCCTGAGGTCGAGAACCTAGATCCTGGACCCTTACACGCTAAAAGCCCTGAACCAGAAGGTTCAGGTTCCACGTCTGCTTGGCGGAGTGTATCAGCGAAAGAAAGAAAAGCCTCTCAGGGGACGTAGATGTGCAGAATGGACCTCAGAACGGACCGCTGAAGCACCCCTTAAAGCTCCTAAGCTCCAAACCCTATACACCCTGACCTTAAACCCTAAACTATAACCCTAACCCTAAACCCTAGTATAGGCCCTAAACACTCCTGTGGTTCCGGGCTCCTTCTCAGACATCCTCAAAGGAAACCCATATACAACTTGCAACAGCTCCCAACTTCACATGATGGCACGGTTTCATGCTAAAACCCGCTTCGGCTCAATGCATTGCCCTGCCCCATCAACCGTTCTGAAAGCATGCATCCCTGAAGCATGTGGGGAACAGCTTGCTTAGGGAAGCTGCGAATGCTGTGGAGTCACCAAGCTACTATGGTGCTTGGTAGAGAATGGACAAATGGCGCGTGGCTGAATAACCTAGGAATAGAAACGGCCCCTGCTAGCATTGACTAAATTGATAGCTGACCAAAGCCCCCCCAAGACAAGAAGGCAAGTGGGGCTTCCCGAAGAATCCTGAACCTTAAATTAGATTCCCATGTGGCCACCCGACTTAGAGTCCAGAAGTTTCGGGGTTCCCTTAGGTCCTTCGCTTTCCATTCGTTCGTTTGTAATGTAGGGCGCAAAACTTATTACCAATACCATGTTCTGGTCTACCTGAAGTACCCTGTACAAGCACGATCCACGGAATCTACGAGCAAAATATTGTGAATTATTTGATACCATATGCCGCGATACGCTTATGTCTGTAAAACCCTCAAACAGGGGGGCCCCAATATGGACCCCAAAACACTGGTTCCTATTTCCTTCTGATTATTGTATATTAGAACTTATTATGGTATATTAAAGTATACTCTAGTATGTTATGGGGTATACTATGTACTATAATACATTTCCTTCTGCGCTATTTGACGTTCCAGTGCTGGCTACTACTGACCGTAAACCTTGAATATTATTCTACCTTTGCTATGCATGCGGCGCACTCCGATAGTACTCCCTGATGGGGTGTTACGGGTGTAGGATTTCGGGTATGGGGCGTTTGGGGTTGAAGGGGTTTGCGGCTTTGGGTTTTAGTGATTAGGGTGCAGGTTCAGGGTTAAGTGCTTTTAGTGCAGGGCCCTAAACCCTAAAGGTTTAGGGTTCAGGGCTCGCGGTTTGGTAACCCCACCGCCCAAAACCAAGACCAGGTTCTACAAGGCCTCAAAAACATTTTAGTCTTTTTTCGAGCTTGATCTACCGCAAGATTCGATATGGGTATGACGGTTCCAACACCCTAAGTATTCAAGTAGTTCATACTCCTACACTCGCCCTAGACCTTAAGCCCAAAACCCGGGGCACAAACAATTGCCATTATCAGAGCGCCAGGTACCCAATTATTGATTACTCGGACCCCTCGTGAAAGGTGAAAAAGTAGTTTCTGCCCTTCAGGCCCTGAGTCTATGAACATAATAACCTAATTTGATCCCTAGACTAGAGCCTACATAATCGACCTACCTTCGGCTATTTGGAGCCCCGAACCCCAAACCTTCAACACTAGTAAATCCTCACCCCTAACCCGACACTGAGCTTCCTTTCCAACTTCATCTGTGGTGGCGGCTGACTTTGCTGGCGGCAGACTGGGCAGCGTAGCCTCTCAGCCCAACACCCGTGCTCAAGGTTAACGTCATTTGGGCGATAATCAAAACTCAGAATATTCCCCCTAAGTAACCCCAATACTCCACTACATAACCATAACCCCCTTGCAGGATTTCACTCTGTGGCTCATTTGAAGAAAATTAAGGCTAATCAAGGTTGATTGAAGGGGAACCTGGGGGGGAAGTATAGGGAGGGGCCGTAGGGGACCACATGATTAGAGGTCAAGAGGGTTACGGGTCTAGGATTTCAGGTTCAGGAAAAGGGGTTTTTGAGGTTCAAGGGGCTACGGTACGGATGTAGATTTCAGGGCTTCGCGCTCAGGGGTTCATACGGATTTGGACTTACAGGGTTTGGGGGTAGCTTCAGGGATTAGAGCCCAGGGCTTGAGGGTTGAGGTTTTGAGGCTTGGGCTTCGCATTTTGGATTTCGGGACCAGGATTAAGGCTTTCTTGAAACAAGCTGTCAGTTTGGACACCTTGGGTATATGAGCATTATTTGGGGATAGGCTGTCCGTGCTAAAGAATCTGTAGACTAGGTTCTGCAAAAAACCAGAGTTTTGGGGAGTAATCCATAACCCACCACTTGTGTATTTCAACACATAACAACCCCCCTTATCTACTCCAAAATGCTATAGAACTCTCGGTTGGAGACCCATTGAAACCCACGAAGCCCTCAGTTCACTTTCCAAACGACCCCAGGGTTTAATGTGCCATGCCTCTCCAGCTGTCCGGCGCACGCCTTGCGGAGCGAGGAAGAGAAGAAGATCTTTGGTTTGGGTACTGCCCCCACTGTAACAGTTGGATAGTATGTCATATAAAACCCTCCATATGACCCCTAACATAAACTGTTACAGGGTGCGGGCAGTACCCAAGTTTGGGGTTTGGAGTTTAGCAAAGCCCCGATACTACAGCGTTCAAGCTAATACTTGAGAAGGACCCCCACCCAATAATAGTGACTATCGGGAATAATATTAGGGTACTCTTATGTTCATACTATACCACTATTACAGGGTGCGGGGTCCACCTATCTTAGACTGCAGTCACAGGACCAGGACCTTGCATATGGCATGTCAGGATTCAGGGCTTGAGATGTGTTGGACGTATATGTTGGGGTCCCCCTATGCAAATCACCATATCTGTGTGAAAAATGCCGTCTGATGTCTACCCCCAGAATATCCTGCTCCTGAAATTCTACGGAAAAATCTCTAAACCCTAAACCCTAAACCCTAAACCCTAAACCCAAGCCTTGGGAGACTATTACCTGGGCCTAGTTCAAGAATCCTGGAGCACTCCTCTTCCCATTCAAACGACAGGACCTACCACAACAACTCCCAAATAGGGTTTAGGGTTTTAGGGTTCAAAGATGTCCAAAGACACCCTAAACAGGGGAATTCAGAATAATTTCAATTCCCAATTTAAGGTCATTTTGGTACTATGCCCTGTATGAACCACCATTTAGGGTGAGGTCGAGTGAGGTCGCTTTAGATTGCGCAGCGCTTAGGGCCTATATGCCTGTAAGCACAAGTATCTACAGCTTAGGAATAATCGCGCCCCCTAATTCATTGCGCCCCCTAATGAGTAGGCCTAACTTAGGCAACTGTAGGTTATCGAAGTTGCAGGTAGGGTTTAGAGCTCCAGACATGTGAATCCCAAACCCTAAACCCCTAAACCCTAAACCACTAAACCCCTAAACCCTCAACCCCTAAACCCTAAACCCCTAAACCCCTAAACCCCTAAACCCCTAAACCCCTGAACCCCTAAAACCCAAAAAACCCCTAAACCCCTAAAACCCTAAACTATGTGGTAGTTTCCCTAAATTACTGTTCCCAAAATGGGGGAAATGTATATAGGGCCCCGTATTATAATGGGAACCCAAATATAGGACCCCGTCTTATAGGGAATTTAGACCAATCCCTAAACCCTAAACCCTAAACCCTAAACCCCTAAACCCTTGGTAGTTTCCCTAAATTACTGTTCCCAAAATGGGGGAAATTTATATAGGGCCCCGTATTATAATGGGAACCCAAATATAGGACCCCGTATTATAGGGAATTTAGACCAATCCCTAAACCCTAAACCCTAAACCCTAAACCCTTAAACCCCAATTTAGACCAATCCCCATGTGAATCCCCAGTCCTCGCAAACTGCAAGGTGTCCGCAGGGTACGAAGGCCATGTTCGCA
>CAJNIZ010004976.1:0-20374 GCA_905231905.1 Symbiodinium pilosum | reverse complement strand
CACTGGACGCCAATGTGGAATGGAATCTTAAAGAATGGAATTTAAGGCCAAAATACCGTTTCAGGTTTCAGAATACCACCGTTGATTATACCGGTGAGAATAAAACCCTTCTCCGGAATCAGTTTGAACTGTCTTATAATCTTTCCCGGCCGGTTGATCCCTATGTAGAATATGAGAATTTTTATCGCCTGAATCTTAAAAATGAAGTACGGAACCACCGTTATACTTTTGGTTTGGAATGGAAACTGAACAAGGATATTGATCTGAAAACATTTATACGCGCAGACCGCGAAGTGAATATAAAGCGGCCGGATAAACAGAATATCCTGGGCCTTGAATTATCATTTGACCTGTAATTGGATGAAGAGAAAAGGGCGATTGGGACTGGTTTTGAGTTTAATAACGGCATTGGTCATTTGTGTTTTTACCGGCTGTATTTCTTTCCGCTTTAACTCGTATGGATTAGCTGAAGTGGAAGTTTTTCACCACAAGTTAGGCGTAAGCTCATGTTTTGATGATGGCCCTTATGTGGTAGAAGAAGATGGGCAATGGTACAGCCTGGGTGTGGTAGCGGGAGAAGCAAAGAAACAGATTATTAATAGCGCACCTGCTGAGCCTGTTACAGAACCTGCTGTTTATGAAAATGTGGAGCACATAGCCGTAGTAAGCGATATACATGGGCAATACGATGTGTTTATAGAGCTGCTGCAAGCCAACGGTATAATAAATGAGGAGTTAAACTGGGCTTTTAAAGCCGGGCATTTGGTGGTGTTGGGTGATGTGTTTGACCGGGGGCATGCTGTTACTGAGTGCTTGTGGTTAATCTATAAGTTGGAGATACAAGCTGCAGAAAGTGGAGGTAAAGTGCATTTTGTTTGGGGAAATCATGAACTGATGGTATGGAAAAGCGACCTGGCTTTTACCAATCATAAATACCTGAAGACAGCTGAAATATTGCAAATGCCCTATACTGATCTTTATGCTCCGAGTACCCTTTTAGGGAGGTGGCTGCTTTCCAAACCCGTTATGCTTAAGATCAATGATTGCTTATTTGTGCATGCCGGCATTTCCCGGGCTGTGGCAGATAGGGTTCCTCACATTGACTCTATGAATACGCTTTACCGGCTGGCTTTGCGCAAAGAGAGCAAAACGAAAAGCGATGATTGGCTTTTAGGTCCAATGGGTGTGCTGTGGTACCGGGGTTTTTTGAAAGACCCTGACTATAACCAGCAGTTGGACACCATACTGGAGCAATATGGAGCAAACTACCTGATTAGCGGGCATACCACCCACTCACACATTCAAGAATTATACGGGGGCCGGATGTACCTGATAGATGCCGGAATTAAATACGGGAAACGAGGTGAGATGCTTTATATTGATAAAGGTGCTTTCAGCGTGAAGAATGAGGAGGGCGAAACCATCAGGGCAAGAAACCCGTAGATTCTCATAAAATAGTCATCACAGTTTCTTTAATGAAAGATCGTCTGGAATGCTAAACCGGCCCTAACCTTAGTGAGATCCGTGGAATTCAATTAAAAAAACCTTAGCTTTGAATAGGTTCACTTTATGAGTAGTGAAAAAAAGAACAGTTTAAACTGTTCTTTTTTAAATAAGGCAGATGGCAACCCTCCCTTAAAGAGTTATACTAAATTAAAATACCTGGTCCGTACTTGTTTTAGATAATACCTCTTTGTTAGCCATCTTTAACGCTTCATACTCTTCCGTGAGCTGTAGATTGCGTTGTGTTATTTCTTTTATGGTTCGAGCAATGTTAGCTGTATCGTGAAGATTTAGTTTCATTGAACTTTAGTTTTAGAGTAGTGCAAAAAATCAAATTTTTCATAGTGTATAATGTAGCTTATTGTAATGATAGCGGGCCATAAAAGCCGCTTATCTTAAATAAGTATATGCACTGTATATATTTTTTTACCTTTTAGCAACAAAGCTAAACTAAAAAGATAAAATATCCAAAATGGATAGTTTATTTATTTTTTAATGCCTGGTCCGTCATTATGCATATTGGAAACAAACTTAGATTTCTCATTGAGAGTCGGAGTATGAGTAAGAAGGATTTTGCTTCTGAACTCGATACCACCGAACAGAATCTGCACAAAATCCTGAATAAGGATTCTATACAGATCAATCTCTTTTTAAAATTCTGTAAACTTTTGGAAGTCCATCCCGATCACTTCTTTGAAGACTGGGACTGGAAATCTTCTCCGGTTGATGTAAGCGAAAATCTGGAGGCTTATAAAACACGGCATCGTGGCCGCTCATCAGATATTGAGAAAGTCAGCCGGATTTTTGATACCGTTATTGAAGAAAAAGATAAACGGGTCAAAGAACTGGAAGACCATATCAAAACTTTGAAAAGAGAGATTAAAACGCTTAAAAAGGCGTAGTTTTTCGGATAATCATTTTTAAGACCGAGAATATCTTATCTACAGCTCCTGAGCAGGAGCTCAGATATGCTATTGCCTGTTGCGAAAGCTGACACCGCTTTTCCGGTTGCGAAAGCAGAAGCTTTACTGTGCGGTACACATCTTCAAAATTGTGAACCTCAAAGCCAAAGCCATGACCTATCATGTCCTTAGGTTCCATAAAATTCTGGTGCTTTGGGCCAAACAAAACGGGCATACCATAGGCTGCGGCTTCAATAGTGCTGTGCACGCCTTTGCCAAATCCACCACCCACAAATGCTATTTGACCATAGCGGTACAGGCGTGATAATTTACCAATGGTATCTACCACTAAAACCTGGCGGTTTCCTGTAAGTTTTCCGGATGAATACCATTCACAATTAGCGGCACCAAAGGTTTGTTCAATAGCCTTAAGGTGTGCGGGACTAATGTCATGAGGAGCAAGAATAAGGCGTAGTTCTGGAAACTTGGGTAGCAGCCGGGCCAGTATTTCTTCTTCTTCCGGCCATGAGCTTCCGGCTATTAAAGTAGTACAGCCTTTAACAAAACGTGCTGTAAGTACATCCTCAAAGGGTGAGTGTGCCAGTTCCAGAACCCGGTCTACCCGTGTGTCTCCGCATATTTTAACATTTGAGAAGCCTTTGCTTTGCAAAAGTTTTAATGACGCTTCATTTTGCACCAGTATACAGTGTAATCGTTTAAGCAAGGGTAAAAAAACGGAACGGAACGGTGCTTTAAAGTAAAACTGATCCGGCCTGAAAATAGCCGGAGCCAATACCACGGGGACGTTCTGCTTTTCAAGGGCTTTAAAATAATTAAGCCATATCTCATACTTAATAAATACCGCTGCTTCTGGTTTTAAAATAGAAACAAAATCCGCAGCCTGGGCCGGGGTGTCCAGGGGTAAATAAAAAACACCGTCTACAGCCGGGTTATCTGCAAAATGTTCATAACCGCTAGGTGAGAAAAAAGTAAGTAATATAAAATGATGGGGATACGCCTTCTTTACCGCCTGTATTACCGGTAAACCCTGTTCAGCTTCACCCAGTGAGGCGGCATGAAACCATATTTTTGACTGTTCACTGCGTGGGAGTAGCTCCCGTAATTTGGTGCGCCAGTTTTCGCGGCCTTCAATCCATTTCCGTGCCTTGATATTTCGTAGAGAAGCGGCACGGATGCCGGTGCCGTAGGTACGGATGAAAAGATTGTACAACCAATTCATTAATCGTAATAAAATTGGTCAGATGATTTTTGATAGATCGGTAAATACCAGTTCAGGCGGATACCATATATCAGATCCAAATGTGTTTCTGTATCATTTTTTCCGGTGCTGTAATTTATTCCACGCAGGTTCTGTGTAAAGGCTTCCAGTACCTCAAAAGATAATTTGAAATTGATCCGCCTGCGTTTGGATAAGAACAGATACCCAATGGATTGTTTTAGCAAAAAGCCACCTCGTAATTGGTCGTAGCCCTTGGCGTATTCATCCAGTATCTGTGGGGTGTCATTGCCCAGGTTGTCAAACTCTATCCAGTGGTATATATAGCCCACCCCCAGGCTAAGGGTTGGACCGGAATTGGCATTCACACCACCTAAACCACTAAATACCCGCGTGCCCTCTAAAACCCCGTATAAACCCCGCTCAAATACATTTACCTGTGCGTAATTACCGGTTTGGTTAAATATATTACTCCTGCTGCTTAATATTGGGCTTAATATTTCTTCTCGATTCTTTACCTCACGGCCAAACATAAAATGGAAGTTAGCATCAATTATCCAGTTGGCGTTGGTTTTTAAACCCGCACCTATGCCTATCGTATAGTTAGTGCCAAAGGTCTTCTCCAGATCTCCTCCCGGAAATTGAATGGCAGCACTGGGGCTTATCAGTACTACTTTATTAGGTTTGTCTTTTTGATCCTGTGCCTGAACAGAACCCCATATTATCAGCAGTGCTAATAAGAGGGCTTTTTTAAAACGTGATGATCTCATAATTAGGCAAATTTAAATTTTCAATAATATACCTATGCCTATATTTGTCCATTAATAATGAAAATAAGTATGAAAAAATTGCAAATGGTCGATCTGATCAGCCAGTATGAGAAGATCCAGGATGAAGTGGATAAGGCTGTTTTAGATGTAATACGATCGTCTGCTTATATAAACGGACCAGAGGTAAAAGAGTTTCAAAAAGAACTGGAAGATTATCTGGATGTAAAGCATGTAATTCCCTGTGCCAACGGTACAGATGCACTACAGGTAGCCATGATGGCCCTTGATCTTCAGCCCGGTGATGAAGTAATTACGGCTACTTTTACCTATGTGGCTACGGCAGAAGTTATTGCGCTCCTTAAACTTACCCCGGTTTTAGTTGATGTGGATGAAGATACCTTCTGTCTGGATCCGGAGCAGGTTAAAGCGGCCATTACACCTAAAACCAAAGCTATAGTGCCCGTGCACTTATTCGGACAATGCTCGGATATGGATGCTATAATGGACATTGCAAAGGAGCATGATCTTTATGTAATTGAAGACACCGCCCAGGCTATTGGTGCAGAGTATACCTTTACTAATGGAACCAAAGCCAAAGCGGGAACCATTGGACATATCGGAGCTACTTCTTTTTTCCCAAGTAAAAACTTAGGATGTTATGGTGATGGTGGAGCCATATTTACCAATGATGATGATCTGGCTGCCCAGCTGAGAAAAGTAGCTAATCACGGTCAGTCCAAACGCTATTACCACGATGAAGTAGGCGTGAACTCCAGGCTGGATAGTATTCAGGCTGCGGTGCTTCGCAAAAAATTACCGTATCTGGATACCTATAATGCGGCCCGCAGAAGTGCGGCAGATTATTATAATAGTGCCTTTGCTGGTCATCCTAATTTAAAAGTACCGGTAATATCCGGTAAATCCACCCACGTTTTCCACCAGTATACTTTACAGTTGATAGATGTGGACCGTGAGGGTTTGATTGATTATTTAAATAGTAAAGATATTCCCGCCATGATCTATTATCCTGTGGCGCTGCATATGCAGGAGGCTTATAAGGATGATCGTTATGGTAAGGGACATTTCCCCGTAACCGAAAGGTTGGTAGAAGCAGTAATGTCACTACCCATGCATAGCGAAATGGATGAGGAGCAATTAAAGTATATAACAAGTAGCGTTTTAGACTACCTGAATAATTAAGAATTCATGAAAATTGTAGTTGTAGGAACGGGCTATGTAGGCCTGGTTACCGGCACCTGTCTTGCCGATGTAGGTATTGATGTGGTGTGCGTGGACGTAGACACCAACAAAATAGAAAACCTTAAAAAAGGTATTTTACCGATCTACGAACCGGGTCTTGAAAAACTCGTACACCGGAACTTCCAGAAAGGCCGTTTACAGTTCAGTACCAGCTTACCGGAAAGCATTCCAGGTGCGGATGTGGCCTTTATTGCCGTAGGCACCCCTCCGGGGGAAGACGGCAGTGCGGACCTTCAGTACGTATTGGCCGTAGCCCGCGAAATTGGTGAGAATATGAACGATTACGGTGTAATCGTAACCAAGAGCACCGTGCCGGTAGGTACGGCCGCCAAGGTGAAAAATGAGATCAACCAGGCCCTGTCCAAAAGAAATAAAGAAATTCCTTTTGACGTAGCCTCCAACCCTGAATTTCTGAAGGAAGGAGCAGCGGTAAATGATTTTATGAAGCCAGACCGTATTGTGGTTGGAGTGGAGAGTGACCGGGCCAAAAGCGTATTGGATAAACTGTACCATCCCTTTACCCTTAACGGGCACCCGGTAATATTTATGGATGTGCCTTCAGCTGAAATGACCAAGTACGCAGCCAATGCCATGCTAGCCACCAAGATCAGCTTTATGAATGATATTGCCAACTTGTGTGAGATCATGGGAGCAGATGTAAACCTGGTGCGCAAAGGGATTGGTACCGATCCCCGTATTGGGAATAAATTTATATACCCGGGTATTGGCTACGGGGGCAGCTGCTTTCCCAAAGATGTGAAAGCACTGATCCGTACCTCCCGTGAGAACGGACACGAAATGCGCATCCTTCAATCAGTGGAAGATGTAAATGAAGATCAGAAATCCGTACTTTTCAATAAAGTAAAAAAGCGCTTTGGCGATCTTAAAGGTAAACACTTTGCTATGTGGGGCCTTTCCTTTAAGCCTAATACGGATGATATGCGCGAAGCACCTTCTGTGGTTATTATTAACCAGCTTGTTGAAGCCGGAGCTACCGTTACTGCTTATGATCCGGTAGCTATGGAAGAGGCCAGGCATATGATAGGCGATAAGATCAGGTATGCTAAAGACGAGTTTGAAGCACTTAGCAATGCGGAAGCGCTGCTGGTGGTAACGGAGTGGGCAGAGTTCCGTATTCCTGATTTTGAAGAACTGAAGAATAAATTAAAGACACCAATAATATTTGATGGTCGCAATATTTTTGAGCGTGCTCAAATGAAAGAGCTGGGTATTGAATACCATTGTATTGGTGTAAAAAGTGAAAATTAAATGAAAAGAGTGCTGGTAACCGGTGCAGCCGGTTTTTTAGGATCTCACCTGTGCGATCGTTTTATACGTGAAGGCTTTCAGGTGGTAGGTATGGATAACCTCATTACCGGGGATCTGAAAAATATTGAGCATCTTTTCAAGCTGAAGGAGTTTGAGTTTTACGAGCATGATGTTTCCAACTTCATCCATATTCCTGGCGAGTTGGATTACATTCTGCATTTTGCCTCCCCGGCCAGTCCTATTGATTACCTGAAAATTCCTATTCAAACCCTTAAAGTAGGATCATTGGGAACGCACAATTGCCTGGGTTTGGCCATGGCTAAAGGAGCGCGTATTCTGGTGGCTTCTACTTCAGAAGTGTATGGTGACCCTACCGTTCATCCGCAAACCGAAGAATACTGGGGCAACGTAAATCCTGTGGGGCCAAGGGGTGTGTATGATGAAGCCAAGCGCTTTCAGGAAGCTATGACTATGGCTTATCATACCTATCACGGTTTGGAAACCCGTATTGTACGGATATTTAATACCTATGGCCCACGTATGAGACTGAATGACGGGCGTGTTCTACCGGCCTTTATCGGGCAGGCTTTGCGCGGTGAAGACCTTACGGTATTCGGTGATGGTTCGCAAACCCGCTCATTCTGTTATGTAGACGATCTTATAGAAGGTATTTTTCGCTTATTGATGAGCGATTATCCTTATCCTGTAAACGTAGGTAACCCCGATGAAATAACCATAGGTGATTTTGCGGAAGAGATCATTAAACTTACCGGTACAGCTCAAAAAGTGATCTATGAACCACTGCCAAAAGATGACCCTACCCAAAGGCAACCCAATATTGACAAGGCCAGGGAAATACTGAAGTGGGAACCCAAAGTAAATCGTGCCGAAGGCTTGAAAATTACCTACGATTATTTCCGGTCCTTACCTGAAGATGAGCTTTATAAAAAGGAGCATAAAGATTTTGAAGGTTATATCCGCAAAACAAAAAACTAAACGGATGGGTAAAATATTGGTGACAGGAGGTTTAGGGTACATTGGTTCACACACCGTAGTTGAGCTTATTCAGGCCGGTTATGAGCCATTGGTGATTGATAATCTCTCTGAATCCGATATTGAAGTTAAAGGACGCATTGAACAAATAGCAGGAAAGGAGATAGCCTTTGAGCAGGTAGAGATGTGTCATATTGAAGAACTGGAAGACCTTTTCACCAGATATGATATTGACGGGGTTATTCACTTTGCGGCCTTTTTGCTGGTTAATGAATCGGTTTCCGATCCGTTAAAGTATTACCATAACAACCTGCTTTCCACCACCAACTTATTGCGTACAATGCTGGCGCATGAGGTATATGCGGTGGTTTTTTCTTCATCCTGCACGGTGTATGGTAACCCGGATCAACTTCCTGTTACAGAGAATGCGCCCATACAACCGGCTGTTTCACCCTATGGAAACACTAAAAAAATAGGAGAAGATATTTTAAAGGATACGGCTGCCGCATCGGATCTGAAAGTGATCTCCTTGCGGTATTTTAACCCTATCGGTGCGCATGAAAGTGCTCTTATCGGAGAATTCCAGGATGGCGAACCCCATCACCTGGTGCCGTATATCACCGAAACAGCTTTTGGTGTGCGTAAGGAGTTAAAGGTATTTGGAGATGACTACAATACTCCGGACGGAAGCTGCGTGCGCGACTATATTCACGTGGTGGATGTGGCCAGAGCACATATTTCGGCCGTGCAACGCCTGATGGATGGGAAGGCTGAAAGTTTTGAAGTGTATAACCTGGGAATGGGAGTAGGGGTTTCAGTTTTAGATATGATCAAAGCCTTTAAAAAGGCTACCGGCATAGAAATACCTTACACTATAGCTCCCCGCAGGGAAGGTGATGTGGAG
Organism: Symbiodinium pilosum; assembly: GCA_905231905.1. Taxonomy (NCBI): domain Eukaryota; class Dinophyceae; order Suessiales; family Symbiodiniaceae; genus Symbiodinium; species Symbiodinium pilosum. The sequence continues at coordinate 11,536 of CAJNIZ010004976.1, read as the reverse complement.
GCGGTGTATGCAGATACCGCCAAAGCCAATAAAGTGTTGGGCTGGAACACCCAAAAAACTCTGGAAGATGCTATGGGTGATGCCTGGCGATGGGAGAATACGCTTCGCAAGGATTAATTAAGCTTATCTAAATAAAGTATTAATTCCTCCCAAGGTTTCGTTAAAGGCACGTTCCCGGCAGGGAAGAATATCATACTTTTAGTTTCTTTGTACAAAATCGTAAAAATGTCTGATCAGAAGAAGATACTTATTACCGGAGGTGCCGGCTTTATTGGTTCACATGTAGTTCGCTTATTTGTAAATAAGTATCCTGAATACCAGATATATAACCTGGATACACTGACTTATGCCGGTAATCTTGAGAATTTAAAAGACATTGAATCAGCGGATAACTATCATTTCCTGAAAGCAGATATTGTGGAAGCCGGGCAGATGGATAAGCTCTTTGCCGAGTATCAGTTTGACAGTGTCATTCACCTGGCAGCAGAATCACATGTAGATCGTTCTATCACTGATCCTTTGGCTTTTGTGCGTACCAATGTTATTGGAACGGTAAACCTGCTGAATGCCTTCCGTGATACCTGGAAAGACAATTTTGAAGGAAAGTTATTTTACCACATCAGTACGGATGAGGTGTATGGCACCCTGGGCAGCACCGGGCTTTTTGAAGAAACCACCGCTTATGACCCCAATTCGCCCTATTCAGCATCCAAAGCCAGTTCTGATCATTTTGTGCGGGCTTACGGTGAAACCTATGGTTTGCCACATGTAGTAACCAATTGTTCCAATAATTACGGGCCTAACCAGTTTCCTGAGAAACTGATACCCCTATTCATTCATAATATTAAGAATAACAAGTCTTTGCCGGTATACGGTGACGGAAAATACACCCGCGACTGGCTGTATGTGATCGATCACGCCCGCGCCATTGACCTTGTGTTCCACCAGGGGAAGGAAGGAGAGACTTACAACATTGGCGGCTTTAACGAGTGGCAGAACATTGATCTGATCAAAATCCTCATCAAACAGATGGATGAAAAGCTGGGCCGCCCGGCCGGTGAATCTGAAAAACTGATCACCTACGTAAAAGACCGCCCCGGCCATGACCGAAGATATGCCATTGATGCCAATAAGATCAAAAATGAATTAGGCTGGGAACCTTCCGTAACCTTTGAGGAAGGCCTTTCGGAAACCATTGACTGGTACCTGGACAATGAGGAATGGTTGCAAAGCGTTACCTCAGGTGACTATCAAAAATATTATAATGAAATGTATTCCAGCCGCTAAGTTAATCGCCTTTTCTCTGTGTTTTTCTATAGGACTTTCGTCTTGTAGCCGGCAAATTTATAACCCGGCCCTTAACCTGCCTGCTCAGCCCTTAAAGCAGGGAGAAGTAAATATTTCTCTTAATCAGGGGTATATGCCGGAAGCTACACCGGCCGGCCGTCAAATCCTTTCACCAGCAGGCGCAGCCTCTGTGCGCGCAGGCTTAACGGGTAACCTTATGCTGCAGGCAGAAGGTTGGGTGGATCTTAGCCCGGATCGCTTTTGGGAAAGAGGAGGCTATGCCTTTAGTGCCCTTTATACCTTTGGTAAAGGTGAAGGCCTTTTCACTTACGGTATTATGCCTAAGTACGGTTTTGGTTTGCAGTCGTCTTACTTTAATGAAAACACTACAGAGGTTAACGGACATGCCATGGCATTGTCAGTAATAGCTTATCTGAATAAAGAGAATTTAGGTGTGAAACCTTATTTTGGAATTACACCGATCTACGGTTTCCGAAGCTGGGACAATCCAGGTGCAGATAATGGTTATGCACTGGCCTTTCAGGCGGGCCTGAACTATGAGTTCAATGCCTGGCTTAATCTTAATGCAGAGTTGCCGTTGGTGTATCAGTACAATAATCGCGATGAGATAGCCTACCTGATCCCCGCTCCGATGGCAGGAATTAGTGTGGATTTATTCAATCATTAATCATAGTTTCTTTTTAAACTATCTCTGGCGGGGCCAATCAGAATCTAAGTTGCTTCTGAGAATATATGATGTGGCCAGAGGGCAATAATGTTTTTCGTGGAGTCTTAGCAAAGAAGCATTAACCAAGCCTTATTCTGGTTCTGCGTTTTATAGAACTGATCTTCGCCCAGAGAGAGAATAAGCTTACCTCTTCCTACACACCATCAACCCATCACGTACCGGGAAAAGTGCATTTTCCACTCTGTCGTCTTTCAGAACCTTTTCATTGAAAGCCATAAGTGCTTGGGTCTCCTCATCCTTCGGGTCAACTTTCTGGATCACCTTGCCGCTCCACAAAACGTTATCGGCAATAATGTAACCACCCGGGCGCAGGTGATCAATGGTGAGGTCAAAGTAATTGGAATAGTTTTCCTTATCCGCATCAATAAAAACAATGTCCCAGCTTTCATTAAGGGCAGGAATGATCTGCGTAGCGTCACCCACGTGCATCTGAATACGATCGGAATAACCGGCTTTTTCAATATAGCTGTTCACCATATCTTCCAGCTCTTCATTGATATCAATGGTATGCAGTTTTCCTTCTTCCTGCAGACCTTCGGCCAGGCATAGCGCGGAATAGCCTGTGTAGGTTCCTATCTCGAGGATGCGTTTGGGTTGGATCATTTTGGAGAACATGGAAAGTACGCGCCCCTGAAGGTGGCCGCTTAGCATACGCGGTTGAAGCACTTTGCTCCAGGTTTCGCGATTCAGCTCCTGTAATACTTCTGATTCAGGAGTGGTATGATCTTCTACGTACTGTTCGAGTTTTTCCGGTAAAAATTCCATGACTATGCGGGTTTATAGATCAGTGTGCTGAGTTGTTCAGGAGCCAGTATTTCATTGGCCACTTCAATCAGGTCCTCAGCGGTAATGTTTTCAATTTTTTCACGTACCTCGTCAAAGGTATCAATACGATCAAAGGTAAGCAGTGATTTACCTAAAGCCAGCATTAGAGACACATTGTTTTCCTGGGCCATGGCAATTTGTCCCAGTATCTGGCGCTTGGCCTTGCTGAGCTGTATAGTGCCCAGCTTTTTCTCCCGCAGCTTGCGCAGCTCTTTTTCAATCAGCTTTAAGGTTCTTCCTATGGTAGCGGGGTCTGTTCCGGCATAAATGCCAAAAACGCCCGTATCTGAATAGGGCGTGTAAAAAGATTCAATGTTATAGGTGAAACCGTATTTCTCCCGGATGTTGAGGTTAAGCCTGGAGTTCATACCGGGACCACCCAACAGGTTGTTCAGCAAATGGAGGGTGCGTGATTTTTCATCTCCGGCTGCATAGGCGCGGTTGCCGGTAATTACATGGTTTTGAAATACAGGCCTCGTACTTTCTACCCGGCTTGGTTGGTAGGAGTGAGGTGCGCTTCTTGGTACAGTGCCGGAGCGGGCCGGAATATCCTCCGTAATTTTTTGCAGGAAAGCCAGTATACGGGGCGCTTGAATATGGCCTACGTAACTGAATACCATTTGCTGTGTACCGTAGGCACTATCCAAAAAGTTTAGTACATCCTGGCGTTTAAAACTTCGCACCGTTTCAGGAGTGCCCAGTATGTTCATTCCCAGCGAGTGGTTCGGAAAAAGCTGGGCTTCATAATCATCAAATATCAATTCTGAAGGACTGTCCTTATAGCTGTTTATCTCGTCAATAATAACCTCTTTTTCCTTTACCAGTTCCTTTTCAGGAAAGGTGGAGTGGAAGCCGATGTCAAATATCAATTCAATGGCCCTTTGGTAATCATTGCCTAAAAAAGAGGCATAAATAACGGTGTCTTCTTTAGAGGTATAGGCATTGAGTTCTCCGCCTACATCTTCCATGCGGCTGAGAATGTGAAAGGCTTTTCGTTTTCGGGTGCCTTTAAATAAAATGTGTTCTATGAAATGTGCCAGGCCTTCTGTTTCCGGGATTTCATCCCGGCTGCCGGCCTGTATCATTAATCCGCAATGGCCTACCGGGCGGTTTACGTAACGATGTACAAAGCGAATACCATTGGGCAACTCAAAAACCTCAAATTCCTTCTTCATATATTGCTTGATCGGGCTTCTCCTAGCGCTTTTTCTTAAGAACGCGCGATTTAAAAATGCTCTGTGTAATATCTACAAAGGCACTAACGGCCATAGAAGCTTCCCGCTGCAAACTGCGCTGTGGCATTACATTATTAACCATATCCAGTGTCCAGGGCTTTTTAAAGTAATTGATCATCCTTTCGTCTTCCGGGTTTATCAAAAACTCTATCTTATCCTTCCACTCATAACTCATGGTAAGAGCCTGATGATGGGTGCGCTGAATAATTTTCCAGCCAATGGACTGGCGGGGAAAATAGTTAAGGAATAACTCTCCAAAATCGATACTGTCATTCAAGCCCAGTTTTTCCTTTTCAAACATGACCACTACACCGTCAATATCCAATAAAACCCACTTGTGTGATTTTTTAGGAATGAGGTACTCACCGATTAAAGAGGGTGTTTCCAGGTAGCCTTTTTTAGCTACACGGCTCATCTCCTGTATAAAACGGGCCGGGTTTTCCACATGTTCCAGAACCTGCTCACATATCACATAATCAAACTCATCATCCTCAAACGGAAGGTTTTCCCATCGGCCTGCATAAAAGTTTGATGGGATAAAACCTTAATGTCAGAGGAACGGTGGGTGTTGTCGGATACATATTTATCTACGCATACGTTAGCTCTGGGGTGCGGAAAGTCACCACTGCCAATATCCAACACACGATCGTCAGGTTTAATATCCAGTTTAAGTCGTGATGCAGGGCTCCCTATTCTCATTGTGCCTTAATTAGTTACAATTGATCGGCAAAAGTAGGGCAATAAAAGCACTTATTTCAGCCATTTATCGAGCCATCCGAAGAATTGGTCGTGCCATATCAAACCATTTTGGGGGCTAAGTATCCAGTGCCCTTCATTCGGAAAGTAGAGAAACTTAGCCGGCACACCCATTAATTTGGCAGCCTGAAAAGCTTCCATGCCTTGGTTTTCAGGTACCCTAAAGTCTTTTCCGCCATGAATAACGAGCAATGGTGTATCCCAGTTTTGCACATAATCTTTTGGGTCAAAAGTGGCGTAAGTCTTCTTGTTTTCCGGAAGCCAGAACGGGCCACCCAGATCCTGATTGGCAAAAAACAACTCTTCGGTTGAAAGATACCAGCTCTCCAGGTCAAAGAGCCCACAATGTGAAATAAAGGCCTTAAACCTTTTTTCATGAATACCAGCCAGGTAATACACGGAATAACCACCGTAACTGGCACCTACACAACCTAATTTGGTTTCATCTACAAATGGCTCTTTTTTTATATCATCAATAGCTGCCAGGTAATCCCGCATCGCTTGTCCGCCCCAGTCACCAGAAATATCTTCATTCCATTCGCGTCCAAAGCCCGGCAGACCTCTGCGGTTAGGCGCTATAACTATAGCCTTGTGCAGCCATAAGCTGAAAGTTCCAGCGAAAGCTGTAAAACTGTGATACCTGTGATTGGGGTCCTCCCTGGCAATACAATAAAGCGGGATATTTTTTAGCCGGATCAAAATCAGGTGGGTAAATAACCCATGCCAGCATTTCTTTTCCATCGGAAGCAGGTACCATCCGCTTTTCTACTTTACTAACCTTAAGGGTGTTGTAGATGTTGTCATTCTCATGCGTAAGAGCTATAGCCTCCCCGTTAGAGGGGTTTAATCTATAAATCTCAGTAGCATGATTCATATCCTGGCGATCCAGGATCAGTGATTTGCCCGCTACTTCAAAATGATTGTGATTGTAATCACCTTTGGTGATTACTTTCAGATTGGCTTTAGCTCCGCTGGAGGCAATTCTTTTGGGTAATTCAACTTTAAAAATTTGGTTACTGCCTCCGGCAGGCACACCGGCATACAGCGTTCTTTCATCAGCCCAGGTGTATGAATGAAAGGTAAAAGCATCGTATAGATTGGCTGATACCAATACGTGCATTTGTTCTCCACTCTTCAGATCATGAATAATAATGTCATTCACATCACTTTCATAGCCCGGTGTTTTCATGCTCATCCAGGCCAGCTTACTACCGTCAGGAGAAAATTTAGGTTCTTTATCATAACCCATCATACCTTTAGTAAGATTGGTGGTTTTGCCGGTGGCAAGATCTACCTGGTACAATTCGGAGTTGGTGCTCACCGCCCAATCCTTACCATTTAGTTTTTTAGCTTCATAAACCACGGTTTTACCATCGGGGCTAAGGGTAAAGGACTCACTGCCACCAAAAGGATTCAGAGGGGTGTCAAACTTTTCACCTTCCATCAGGTCTTTAAAATCGGTTACCTGTTGCATATCCTTTTCGATATACGCTATGCAGATATGATTGTACTCTGCATCACTCCAGTGGTCCCAGTGGCGGTACATCAAATCGTCAATTATATAGGCCTCGGCTTTGGGAAGTTCCGGGTAAAGGTCAGCGGTGGTTTGATCCAGCTTTACGCTTTTCGTAAAGAGAAGAGCAATGCGTCCATCGGGCAGATCATAAGCCTTAATGTTGCCGATCCCTTCAATATCGGTGATTTGCTTTTTATCCGAACCATCGGGCTTCATAATATGAAATTGCCCTCCGTGCGAAAACCCGATCATAGAACCACCTTTCAGGTAAAAGGCTCCGTATTCACTGCCGGGCATATCAGTAATCTGTTTACGGTTAAGCCCATCCAGGCTCATGTAATACAGGTTGCGATTCCCTTTATTGGCTTCAATATCATAATTGGTTACTCCGTACACCATACTCTTACCGTCCGGTGAAACCGTTTCAAGACTTATGCGTCCCAGCTCCCAAAGTAGCTTAGGGGTCATTACTTTATCTTGTGCATTAAGTGCTGCTGTGCTAAGCAGCAATAGGAGGAGTGCTATTTTCTTCATGTTGGATTTTGCATTTGAGTTCCGAAAATAGCCATTTAATCGGTTCGGCACTAAAGCATCCGTTTAAAAGGGAAAACTCAGATCATCAGGATATGGCCAGCGGAAGTTCAATTATAAAGGTTGAACCTTTGTCTTTTCCTTCACTTTCGGCCCACACAGATCCCTTATGTAACTCAACCAGGGTTTTTACAATAAAAAGGCCAAGGCCGGCAGAGCGTTCTTTACCGGTAGGTGTAGAGCTTAACCGGGCAAATTTGGTAAAAAGCTGGTTTTTATCGGTTTCATTTAAGCCCTGGCCTTCATCACGCACCGCAACCCTGATTTTATCGCTTCGGGTGGCCATGTGAATAAAAATATCAGTGCCGGGGTAAGCATATTTTATAGCGTTGCTGATCAGGTTTTCAAAAACTTCCTGAATTCGATTGCGATCCACCTGAATTTCTTCCTCCGATTCAATATTCAAATGCAGCTTTTGCTTTTTTTGTGCGGCCAGTAATTTGAAATTGTAATGAACAACCTGTAGTATTTCACCTAAAAATATATTCTCCTTTTTAAGAGTAAAGTCGCCATTCTCAATTTGCGAAATATACATGAGGTCATTGATCTGGCTTAGAATTCGCTTTGCAGATTCTTCAACCGTATTGACCATATCGCTGAGGTGTTCATTGCCACGGGTCTCCAGGCTTAAAACTTGTGCTGCTAACAAAATGGTGGATGTAGGGTTTTTGAGATCATGGGCCGTAAAGTTCAGAAGATCGGCTTGTGCACGTATCGCTTTACGTGCTGCCAAACGGCTTTCCAGTTCATCAATTACCAAAGATGATAAGGTTTCCAGCATTTTCATTTGCTTTTCCGTGGCTTCACGGGGCTTGGAGTCTGTAACACATACGGTACCCAAATGATGGCCTTCAGCCGTTTTTAACGGAGCGCCCGCGTAAAATCGAATACCTCCTTTTCCTGAAACATAAGGACTCTCCAAAAGGTCTGGTATTGTATGCGTGTCCTTAAATAGCGTAAGCTTATCTTCCAGTACGGCTAATGAGCAAAGACTATGTTCACGGGGAATGGAATTGTCTTTTAAGGGACTGAGGTTGGATTTGAAAAATACCCGATCTCTATCAACAAAAGTCACAAAACCATTGGGCACATCAAATATCTGACAAGCTAAATGGGCTATTTTATCAAAAGCTTCCTCAGCAGGCGTATCCAGAATTTCATAATTGTATAATTTCTGAAGACGGTTTTCATCATTTTGAGGTACTATGGAGACGGGCTTTGAGTAATTCGATTTCCCAGTGGCCGGGGCGGAGCTTTTGTTCATCATATACCTTTCTGCGGTAGCGGGGCAGGCCCGGTTATCTAACATTAACTGACATCCTTACGATGATAACAAAAGTATTATTTGCCGTTCCGAAAATACAGAAAATATATATGCTTACTTCAATTTTGAATATTTTTCATTTAACTGCTTATGAAAACGAGAAACAGTAAAAACCCACGAAGAGGTAAATCAAAAAAAAAGCCCCTGGTACAGGGGCTTTTAAGAGGTTTTTGTAAAAGAAACGATTTATTTAAACTCAAACAACTCATCTCCACTATTATAGAAATGATATTCCAGGAATTTAAAAGAGTCGCGGGGAATAATCTTGAGGTTCTTCTTGTATTTACGGGACCACTTTCTGCGCAGGCTGTTAAAAATACCTTTGGTAAGGTAAGCTGCTATAAAAGGATGGGTGTGTAAAAAGATGTTTTTATCCTTTTCCTGTGCGGTTATAAGCTCCAGCCGGTTTTCAATTTCATCTATAATGAGTATCGGGGCTTCTACCTCGCCATTGCCGTCCGGGTTTTCTTCACGGGTTTGGATATTCATTTCCGGGCGTACCCGTTGACGGGTGATCTCAATAAGACCAAAGCGGCTGGGAGGAAGTATTTTATGCTTCGCACGGTCGGAACGCATTACTTCCTTCAGTTTTTCATAAAGCTTTTTACGGTTCTCGGAGCGATGAAGGTCAATAAAGTCCACTACAATTATACCCCCCATATCACGCAGCCTTAACTGGCGTGCAATTTCTTCGGCAGCCGCAAGGTTTACAGTCAGGGCATTGGCCTCCTGGTTTTCATTACTATTGGTACGGTTACCACTGTTCACGTCAATTACGTGCATAGCCTCCGTATGCTCAATAATAAGGTAAGCACCTTTACCCATGGAAACTGAACGGCCAAACGAACTTTTGATTTGGCGCTCCACACCCAGACTGTCAAAAATGGGAACCCGGCCCTGGTATTGTTTTACCATTTCTTCCTTGCCGGGCTCTATGGATTTAAGGTAATCCCTTAGTTCCTGTCCCAGGTCCTGATCATCCGTAGTAATACTGTTAAAAGAGTCATTGAGGATGTCACGTAAAAGTGCTGAAACACGGTTCAGTTCACGCAAGGCGCGTTCAGGTGCCTTAAGTCGCTGCATCTGGCGGTGCAGGGTTTTCCACTTTTGGATGAGGTTTTGAAGATCTGCATCCAGTTCTGCCACAGAGCAATCCTGAGCCGCTGTGCGCACAATTACGCCAAAACCTTTAGGGCATATACTTTGGATTAACCTGCGTAAGCGGTCTTTTTCATCCTTGTCCCTCATTTTAGAGCTTACGCTGATGCGATTGCTAAAAGGAACTAAAACAATGTACCGTCCGGCCAGGGAAAGCTCGGAGGTAATACGGGGCCCTTTGGTTGATATGGGCTCCTTTGCTATTTGCACTAAAATCGTTTGCCCGGATTTTAGTACTTTATCTATACTGCCATTTTTATCGATGTCCGGCTCGGTGGTAAAATCCGTCAGCGACCATCGCTGCTTGCCGGTCAGGGTCTTTTTAGTAAACTTGTTCAAAGACCTTATTTGAGGTCCCAGATCGTGATAATGTAAAAAGGCGTCTTTTTCATAACCCACATCCACAAAGGCTGCATTGAGCCCCGGCACAACTTTTTTGATTTTGCCAAGGTAAATATCACCTACTGCAAATTCATCAGCATTGTCGTAATGGAGTTCTGTGAGTTTACCATCCCTGAGTAGCGCTATGGCTACATCGTTGGCAGTACGAGAATTGATTATTAATTCTGTACTCACCGTTAAATATTTTACTAGCATACCGCTTTATGTAAAAGCGGATGCTATGGATTAATGAAACACCAAAAGCACCGCTTGAAGGTGCTTTATGATGTGTATCTAAAATGTAGAAGACAATTACTTCTTCTTGTGGCGATTCTTTCTCAGGCGCTTTTTGCGCTTGTGAGTAGCCATCTTATGTCTTTTTCTTTTCTTTCCGCTTGGCATAACCTAAACGTTTTACTAGTTAACTCTTAGTTCTTTTAATTGCTGATCAATTTCTTGTTTTTGTTCAGGAGCAGCTGTTTCATATGCTCTCTGTAAACTTTCGCTGGCCCGGGCAGAGTCTCCCAAATTAAGGTGGGCTCTGGCGAGTAACCGGTGTGCATCAGTGTTTTGAGGTTGTTGTTCGAGCACTTTCTCAAAACGCCCTATGGCTTTTTCATACTGCGATGTTTGCAGTGACATAAGCCCCAGGGTGAAATTTGCCTTTACATTTTCAGGATGCTCGTCAGCCACGGCCCTGATCTGTAAAATAGCCTGCATTGGGGGTAACTCTCCAGATTCCAGCTTCATTACGGCTTCATCTACCCTTTGATCAGGAGTAAGGCCTTCTGAAGCGCTTTCTGAATGCGATCCGCTTTCCTCCGTTGTGCCTGATTTTGGGCTGGAAGGAGTTACCGGTGAAAAATACAAGAACGCCAGTAAGGCCAAGCCAACTAAGATCAATATTGCCAGGCCTTTTTTCATAATCTACTACTTAACTTTTACTTTTTTCTTAACTGCGTCAACAAAAGTTTTGGCAGGCTTAAAAGAAGGAATATTGTGAGCCGGGATAATAATAGTAGTATTCTTGGAAATATTACGCCCGGTCTTTTCGGCTCTCTTTTTAATAATAAAGCTTCCAAATCCCCTTAAGTATACATTATCACCTGATTCCAGTGAGTTGCGTACTTCTTTCATAAAAGCCTCTACAGTAGCCTGTACATCAGCTTTTTCCATACCAGTCTTGTCGGAGATCCTGGTTACAATGTCAGCTTTAGTCATTTGTATATTAATTAAAAGTTAAACTGTCTATTTTTGAGGGCTGCAAATATAAGGGGAAAATAGTTTAACGGGAAACAGATCTCTCCAATTTTTTCTCCTCTAAATGCTTCAAATACAAATATTTTGCCGAAAACTTTTTTTCAAACAGAGCTTAAAAAGTGGTATGAAGACCATAAGCGCGATTTACCGTGGCGAAAAACGAGCGATCCTTACCGGGTTTGGCTTTCTGAGATCATGCTGCAACAAACCAGGGTGTCCCAGGGCCTTTCATATTATGAGAAGTTTTCAAAGCGTTTTACCTCTATAAGAGATCTGGCAGAGGCGGACGATGATGCCGTAATGAAACTTTGGGAAGGGCTGGGTTATTACAGCAGGGCACGGAATATGTTGCACGCAGCACGGCAGGTTCAGAATGATATGGGGGGTGAATTCCCGTCTACCTACACAGAGATCAAAAAACTTAAAGGAGTTGGTGATTATACGGCAGCAGCTAT
>CAJNIZ010004975.1:0-20375 GCA_905231905.1 Symbiodinium pilosum | reverse complement strand
AGAAGCTTAAGCCGAAGCGCCTAACCTTTAAGGTTTAGGATTTAAGGTTTAGGCGGTTTAGGGTTTAGGAGGTTTCAAGAGTACAAATCTTGGAATTCGTCAGGAACAAAGTCTGGCATCAACGTCATTTCCAAATCCTGGTTCTGCGGCTATAAGAGCGGATATTTCCTGTAGGAAATTCCACATGTAGTGGCCAAATGCTGCTTGCGAGACCAGCCGCTGTGACACCCCTGCGACAAACTTGAAGGCCGAGTCCTCGGCAAGCAACTGATTGATAGTAAATTGGGATTATACAGGGATAATGGAAAAATGGAAAATACTATAGTATATTGGGGTCATATAGGGATAATTGAAAAGAAAATGAAAACTACTATAGTAGATTGGGGTTATTGGCATTATATAGGAATAATGGAAAAGGAAATGGAAATGAGTTTTCCGCTGTAGGGATTAGGGTGTTCTGCATCACATACAAATTTATTGATTCTCAGGTTACGGGAAATGCCTGCAACACCTTTACAAAATGCTACAAGAATCGCAGATTGGAAGCAGCTAGCACAGAAATTCCCCGCACACGCACACACGCAGGGAGCCTAAGAGTCCATCGTAATTCCTCTTTGTCGATTGTAAGGGGAGATTCCGACATGCTCATGAAGAGGAGGAATTCCTACAAAATACGGCCTGGCAAACTTGGCACCGCATGTCACAACAGCTGGCACTCAAACATGCACACTGCCCAACGTGGCGTCCTGAGTCATGCAATGGAAAATTGGCTGGCTGACTGTACAAGCAGGTACGATGGGATGACCAGTCCTCAATCATGAGGACGCCATAGAGAACGGATCTCTATGGGCCTCCTCTGCCCCACATGAGTCCAATATGTCCCCTGCAGTCAACAGAATCCAAAATGTCTCAGCACCGTGCATGAAAAAACCTGCGTGTCAATGTGATCCAAAAGCCCTTAGCTTAGAATAAGGATGTGCGCATACACAAACACGCACACCTTGGGGCCACGTACTCAGCACTATGCTGGCACAAAGATTCGAGACTCCACGCAAATTCCAATCTGGCGAGAAAGAATGAAACTCGCCCGCAAATCTAAAATACACCCTGCACCCCTGTGAATAACAAGTAATAACCTGTACCTGAACATACAGGCGTGTGTATGCAGCTTTTGATGTGGTCATGGAGAATCATTCAGTCAGGGTGCTGGGGTCTTGAAACCAACAATGGCATAACCTCGGCACTTTCCATTTCCATACCTCAGTATGCTCGAGGCTTTGGCCTCTGGTATCAGGGTGTTGCTAGCATTGATCTGAGAGGAGATATGTCCATTGTTTTTGGTTACAACGCTCCATGGAGTGTCAGGCGGATTTAGGATTTAGGATGCTTCAGATGCCTCTGCAAAAGTTGACTGGGTTTGTTGGAGATGCAAGATGGCTGAAAAGCCTGCTGCTGGACCTCCAGGAAGCTGCGGTACACTTTTGGAGGGTTCTAGGGCAGGCTTGGCCCTAGAAATATCTGTTTCTATGGCTTTATAGATGATGGTGTAGGGCTTATGTAAGGATTTAAAAACTACATGGGTTCCCTGTGGGTGCCTTGCATGTGCAAGCTCAGGTTCCTACTGGCATCATGTACCATGGCCTTCTGTAGAACCCTGCAAAACAAGACAAGTCTTTAGCAATCGCAGCTCAATACACTGTTTAGGGCTTTTGTACTGAACCTTTTCTCCAAGGCATGATCCTCGAAGATGCTACTTTCTCGCACAGCCCAAAACACCAGCCCAGCGCGGCCTGGGGCTTAGGGTTTAGGGTTTGGTACGATGCGATGCATGATTGTTCAGATGAAGACCGGAAGTTGGATTTGATTGTGATAGGGGGAGGCCAGCAACAAACAAAAAGCCACACTCCCCAACCCTAAACTCGAACCCTGCACCCAGCACCGTACACGCCATGGCACACAGGGAATCGTGTAAAATCTGGCTCGGGCACCTGCAGGGCAGGCGATGCTTAGGCTCGGAGTTAGCTATTGGAGTTTGGGTTTAGGAACCAGGGTTCAACCCTAAACCCTAAACCCAATAAGATGGGCAATCAAGGCAGTTCGGCCTGCATGTGTTTTTATACCGATGTGATTGGCTCTGCCATGATTAGGGGCTCTCCCAAATATGCAAATTCTTATATTATGGGGACCCTCCAATAAAAAAGCCCTAATTTTGGGAACCCCCCCATATGATTCATGCAGAGCCTATGCTTTGTCCACCCGAAAGGTGTGCGCAGTAAGCTGTTCGAAGGCGGTCTCCGGATCCAAAGTCTAGGCATATCTTTTTGTTCTTCATATCTTTTGTGAAGATTCGTGGTCTCGTTACATGTGTTTTTTTGATTGTAGTAGGATTCGATTTAGGAACGAAAGAACTGTGTTGGATCATGCAGGGAATGTGTCGTGGGGCCACCAGCATGACTAAGATATATTCATCTGCATCACAGGGTTTTGAATATATGCTTTGGCATGTTGAGGCATTTTCAGGGTGAAGGATGTGTTGGGGGAATCACTTGCCACAACATGAAATTGCGAGCAGCTGGCTTCTTGATACTGGAAGTAATGGCCTCACTATGAAGATAAAGCGATAAAGCGTGGGCGCACCACAGGTTCGCACCCTAAACCCTAAGTAGTACTTTCCATCTTCTTCTCCATCATCCCCTATTTAACCCAGTATACTATAGCAGTCTCCATTCTCTTGTCCATTATCCCAATAAAGGTTTGGGGCTCAGGGTTGAAGGGTTCGAGGGTTAGGGAGTTGAGTGACTATGGGTTCAGGGCTCGAAGTGTCAAGGACATCTGAGAAGGACGAGAGGACGAGCGTTGTCACAGGAGTTGTGAGACCTCAATTTGCATAATCCTAGTCACTGCTGCAAAAGAGCAGAGATGATGTAAATTCCGCAATGCGCTCGTCTGTTTGGAGTTGGGCATTGGTATTTCGGAATCTTACAGCCCGCCAAGCAGACATTACAGCAACTCGGAGGAGTGCTGCCTCTTAGACGACTTTCCTTGTTTAGTGGATCTGCATGTTTGTGTTGTAGGGGAGTGCCAGGGGTGTCAGCGTTTGTTGCCAAAACGTTGCGAGAAGAAGGGATGGAACCCGGCGCCGAAGCAGATCTAGAGTGAGGTTAACAGTGCTTGAGGGACACCCAGCTAGCGGAGTGATGAAAAATATCGACCTCTTTTATGTAAAAGAACAGCCTACTTGGTGACAAGATTCTGTTGACTTCTAAGAATGCGGGAGTCCGAAGTTGATAAGTTTGGCAGGTTGAGTGTTGCAGACAATGCCAACCAGCTGTTTGGCAAGCTTGGACAAAAAGCTATGCGACCAGCACAGAAAGACTGTAACTTGCCCTGGTTGCCCGGCTAGGAGGAAGGGTCGGTGAAGGGTTCAGGGTTGACTGCATCCGTATTCCATTAGCTCCATAAATTCAACCAGTGCTGTCCCGCGTTCTTACGGGGCAGGCGTCAGCAGGTGGCCCTCCAACTCACTTACAGGAGGTTCTCTGCAGAAAGGTCCCAGTCAGGGATCCTGGCCACATATAAGTTCAGCAAATCATAGAGATGTAGCTGAGATTATACTGGGCTGGGTAGGAAAACTTCCTAAACCCTCAACCCTAACCCTCAACGCTGAATCCCAAACCCTAACCCCAAACCCCTGAACCCTAACCCTAAACCCTGAACCCCAAACCAGAACCCCAAACCCCTGAACCCTGAAATCCCTCAACCCAGACCAGCCTCCAGCGTCCGCAGGAACTCCAGGAACTTCTCCTGGGAGATACCTGGCATGGGATTCAGGGAAAAATGCTAGGGCTAGCTTTGAGAGGTCCTGCAAAAAAGGTTATGTTATATTGGGGTTATATTGGGAGTATATGGGGATAGTGGAAATTAAAATGGAAACTATTATAAGATGGAGTTATATAGGTGTCATATTTTGCCTTTTTATGGAACATGTGGCTTCAGCATGGTAGAAATTGAAAGGGGGGTCGGCCTACATACAACCGTTAGCAATTAGCTTTCGGGGTTAAGGGCTGGGATTGGATAGGGTTGTAGGGCTGCAGGGTTTGTAGGGTCTAGGAACCTTTTGAAGGTTTTCCAGACTTTGTATGGAGCACGTGGATTCAGCATGGTAGAAGTTGAAAGGGGGGTCGGCCTACATAGGAACCGTTAGCAATTAGCTTCCAGGGTTAAGGGCTGGGATTGAAAGAACTGTAGGGCTTTAGGGTTTGTAGGTCTAGGGACCTTTTGAAAGTTTTCCAGATGACAGGCTGGCTTCACGACACCATTCATCAGGAGTCACCCCCACAAGGCCGTTGTCAAGGCTCGGAAGACGTACCAAACGAATCTCAGAGTCTGGAAGCTTAGAAATGCGGGAAAAAAAACAGGAACAGGTGGCTTTAAGAGTTCAAACCTAAGTCCTAAGTGCTGCACAACACCAGTAACAAATCCCCGTCATGGATCAGGGGCGAAGTCTCCCCTTGCGCAGAGAAGCCCACACATCAAGAGTAAGGACAAAGCCGCCTAGTCATAAATCCGAAAACTGAAATTCCAATCCTCAACTGAAAGTCTTTGATATGGGACATGAGATCCCAAGCAACTGTGAAATTGGCGTAAAAGCCCTCGACGGTTGCTTCTGCTGACATTGTGGCACGAATGCGTGAACGGGACTTCGTTACAACAAGCTCCTCGGGGCCGTTTAGCCGCTCTCATCGATAGTGGAGATCGAGAGTTACTAGTGTCGCTAGTGCGAGCAGTGCAACTCCAGACAGATGTGATTCCGAACCAAATGAACTCAGGACATGTTTGCTCTATGAGCCATAGTCTAAACTCCTAATACAACTTTTAGACTTTAGCTCGTATGAGACAAGCACCAGATACACAATTGTAAGACACAGCCTCCAACACGAGTTCTCCTGGTCCGCATTCAGGAAATGTCAAGGACATTACTTCCAAACCGAACCACATGTGGAAGTTAGTCGAACTTATTTATGGTTCCCCTAACTTTATTTCGATACGGCCCCATATATATATATATACATCATTTTTAATGTGTGTATGGGATGCACACAAAGGGACCTTAATTTTGAAAACCTCCAAATCACCTGCCCCCAATCTTCACCCTCCGGACCTGCCTTGTGTTAAATCTTCCTTTGGTTAAACTATAGTGTTGGAATATTTAATGTTAGGGAGCTGCGCAATGTTCATTTTCATGGATGGGACTCCACCTTAACCCTACGCCCTAAACCCTATACCCTAAGTCTGCCAAAGCTCGAGCTGGGAGATTCTGTACAAAAACTTCCTTCACCCCACGCCATCGAGCGTCCTCAGAATCCGGAACCGAGATGTTTGATTTACAACTCCCTTTTCCATCTAAATGGTGGTTTCCCAAAATGGGGGGACCCTGACATAGACCTCAAAATTCATTATCCCCCAAACCCTAAACCCTAGGGACCCCAAACTGGTACCCCTAACTTTGACAGGCCAGAAAGCGCCTTCGCGCAGGAGCTCAAAACAACTGACAAAACCCCCGCGCCCAGGACTAATAAACGGGTAACATAGTAATATAGGGGGATAGGGATATATACAGGAATAATGGAAAAGAAAATGGATACTACTATGATATAGTGGCGTCATTTAGGGGGAGAATGGAAAAGAGAATGGAAGCCACTATGTAGGGTTGAAGCCTCAGGCTCTGAAGGTCTCATACGTCGGGCCATCAGAGGCAGTGACAAAGCACAACGCACAGCAAACAGGAGGACTTGGGGGTTTCCCAAAATTAGGGGTACCTTTTTGGGGGTCCCCATAATAAGGATTATAGTATATTGGGGTCTATATTGGGGTCCCTATTTTTAGGAAACTACCACTTGGCAGTTTAGTCCTTGGGATTTACGCTTGTCCGGAATCTGGAATGCTGCCCTCCCTGTGCTAAATTTCTTTGGGGTTCGGATATGAGGTTTCACCATATAAGCGATCCCAATGTAGATCGCGAGATATTCCTCACTATATAAGGAGCACAACAAAGGACCGCGCTACGGTGGATGCACTGAGTACGACAGAATTCTGAGGTCACCATGTACGTCTCAGCTTTGTGGTTTCGCTTCATGCCGGCAATTTCATATCGCCCTGATGAAAGGACCCCCAAAATTCGAAAACCATCGGTTCAGAATCACCCTGCAAAGAAACACCTTTAGTTTATTCCGGAGCCTCTTTTCGCTTGTGGCATAGACACATGCCACCAGCAGCAAATGCGGATGGGGAGCCCATTTCTCCTCCCTTGCCTCTTGCCATTTCTAGCAGTTTGAAGCCCTACGTCCACCCTGTAGCTGTCCTTTACATATTGATCTTAACATTGCGTGCCTCCCATTGCTCCATGAAGCTCCAACCGACAAAATACTTTTGGTGGTGCGGCAGCATTGGCCTCATGTGCCTTCCTCCTTGCACAAATAAGTTCAACATGTCCCTGAAAACCATGTCAATAAGCGCTTCCCTATCAAGAAATTGTGGCTCTACCACTCGAGGGTCTTCATAGCAAAGGTCCGCATAATTGGGGTTTCAGAAGGGTTCAGAATTTCGACAAGAACCGACGACGGTAAACCCTAAACCCAGAAACGCCGCAATCTCAACTGAGGCGCAAGGTCTTCTGAGACGAGATGCGGGGGCATCTTGTAATAAGGATGTGCAGAAAGTCTGTAATAAGGATTTGCAGCAAGTCTGCGAGGGCAGAATCAAAATTCTTCAAAGAGTCTCAATCTCTGTTTTCAGTCCAAGCCGCTTCGAGTGGGAGGCCGACAGTTGGGGCTTTATGGCTGCCTGCGTTGACCAAGGACCAAAAAACGAGTCTACGATGATGACAGGATTCTATGTGCTTCGCATCTGGGCGGCAGAGGGATCAGCAGGATTCAAGTGCAGGTTTAGGGCTTAGTGTCTTGGATAAGATATGAGCTCCCAACCCTTACAAACCCTGTCTTCAAACTTCCGTCCTTGACCGAGCAATCACATTCAGTCGGCGACGAACATTCACTGTAATAAAAGGCTGTAGCTTCGCCTGCTAAACGCACAAGGCAGCCTAGCATTGCCTGCTTTGTTAAAACTAACAAATATCCTACAAGCAGCTGGACAAATCAATGCTAGCTGTCCAGCAGCGCGGAAGTACGCAGTCCCGTTGATCCGCAAGTGTTGTGATCTCCCCAGCTCTTCGACATGTGCCGTCACTTCCCGGAAATAGGTTTGGATCATAGAATTTGAGACTTCAAGCTGGCCATTTTGACAATAAAACAAAACTTGCAACTTAGACTCTCAACTGTTAGTGCTATAATGCTATAATGTTTTGATACCCTATTGAAGACCATCAAGCGGACCATAACGAAGTTTACACGCTGCCGGCACCTGCAGCTGGTGAACGCTGCTGCATTCATGCATACATGCCCGGAAAGGTTTCCAGCTCAACGCTGGAAAAGGAGGATTTTTCGGCAATCTGAAAGCCCTGTGGTTTGCCATGTTGTTCTATAAAGTGCTTCAACGCCGACAAACCAATGCCGAACCCACCCTCTGTGTGCATCTGTAGAGTAAACACTCTGCTGTAGAACCACAAGCACAGCCACAACATGAAGCGATGAACCCAAGGCCACTTGCACCATCGTTTAAAATGCAACACCATGCAATATTGTGGTATGATTTCCTTCACTGTGTTGCTGACAAACACTGTGCAACGCTTCCCGCTGTGGATGCAAATCTTCTGTAAACATTCATAATACTAATCACTTGACAACGACGCATTTGACCAAATTGTTTTTTTCCCAATAGCATCCCAGCCCTTGCCATAATGCCTCAGGAGCGTTCGTGGTACACATGATTTTTGCACACATGTGCCGCACACAAATGAAACGTTGATCAAACAAGGAGTTTTGATCCAGACAAAGCCTATTTATCCGCCAGCTGCTTGAGCGAGTGGTTGTGCTTTTCCATGGATGTGAATTTTTTTTATCCCGCCAACCAGAACATTCGAGACGGCCATGCGTGAATCAGCTCCCGAGAAAGAACAACATCCGCAAATGATTTGAATGACAAGGGGGCTAGGAATCTGCTGGCCAAAATGAAGACAAGGGGCATTGACAAAGAGCAGTCTTTTTATTATGCAGATTGCATGTTTGCGTTGTCTCAACCAAATAAATTCTATCCAACAAAATTAGAATCTCAAAGTGCAGACAACACATATTTCCCGTTGATAGAATTTGGGTTGCACAGTAACGGGAAAAAAAATCATGTGGGGATGGAGTCCACAAAGCCCGACCAGAACGACAGCTAAGGCTAGGCATTCCCAACAACTTGCCAAACAACTCGACAAACCCAAGCAAAAAGCTCAACCCAGGGTGGAAGGTTGGAAAAAAATCACTGCCAATCACCGCATAGGGAAGATGGCTTCAACATGAAATGCTAAAAAGCCCCTCATGAAACAATTATTTCGTCACTCACGTGAGGAAACAGGAAACACAAGCACAATTTTTTCCACATGACAATTAATCAAACAATCTTTTGAATAATGTCCCATCCCTTTCTATATGGTCGTGTAGGGATGGGCAACGTATTCTCCAGACTGTATGTTTGCATTGCGTCAGTCAAGCAAACTCCGCCCAGCAAGATGGGAATATCAAAGTGCAGACAACAGATATTTCCGTTGATAGAATTCGGGCTGCACAAAGCGGACTTCTTTTTGTTCACGCGGGACTGTGTCGAGCCTGGACGGGTCTTTCACTTTCACTTTAAACCGCAGTGGTCTAATCTGAACTACTCGCGAGCAGTTTGTACACGAACAGTGTTCGCGACCGCTCTGAGGCGGCAAGCAACAGCTACAAGGTTGAGCACAAGAGCCGTAGCTCAACAACTGCGCACAGACTGCGCACACAGACGCTCAAGCGCACAGCCGTCCAACCTGGCTTTCTCGCACTTACTAACTAGGGAACGAACAACAAGAGCCATGCCTTGCAAAAGAGAGGTTGTCGGAAGCGTCCTCTAGAACTTCTTCCTGAGCAACAGACCTTCGCTGAACAACTTTAAAGGCTTCCAGAGAAGTCCAGCAAAGCGATCCGGGTTGAATTTTTTCAACCTCTCGCATGCGTCCAAAAATTTGAAACAAGTTCAAACCTCCAAACCAACACTTAAACTGGTACAAACGGACTTGGCAATGCATTAGGCGCTCCATCCGATTAGCAGCAGCCTCGGAGGATCCGGCAGAGTTCAAGGCGCGTTTGCCAACATTCCCTCGGAAGCCAGCAAAAAACCCATCTAGTTTCTGAGTTCCGCCGTAACGAATCTGCTCTTCAAAAGCGTTGCCATTCCATACTTGGGTCTGAATTTCCTTAGAAAATTCAGGCCTGGGAGGCTTGTGTTTTATACAAGTATGT
The DNA here is from genome assembly GCA_905231905.1 of Symbiodinium pilosum. Lineage (NCBI taxonomy): Eukaryota > Dinophyceae > Suessiales > Symbiodiniaceae > Symbiodinium > Symbiodinium pilosum. The sequence continues at coordinate 10,941 of CAJNIZ010004975.1, read as the reverse complement.
CCAAGTTTCAAATGTTCAAAGTCCATTAAAGTACCATCATACAGCGGACTGGCAAGGTTTCTGTACGCTTTGGCACTGTCACCACATTGTCCTTGATGCACATGCGTGCTGCTGCGCGCTGTGTGCGTGAGAAGAGGCTTTAAGAGCGGCTTGAGAAGGGTGGAGCGTGAATTTTTCAAAGGCGGGCGCGACCTCTCGGGCGGTAAACTCTTACCAAATTTGGTACCTATTGCCGCTCTACAGGTCACGCTATATATGCGTGACCTCTGAGGCGGCAAAGTCGCAGTTTTCTGAAATACGATCGTTTTCAGAAAGAATAGTTTCGTACTACATCGCTTTAAACGGAGAATTCAAATTCGATCAACAAAGTTTGTTTTGCAGAGAATATATCTGTGTACAAGGCGCAGACGTCAATTAAGCAATTTTGCAAGACGGTCAGAATTAATGCTACAACTTTTCCTTAGAGATGCAACACAAAGCAAAATTCAGAGTCTGACCCAAAGATTCATATCTGGTCAGAGAAGCAAACAAGTCTTGAATTTTCTCCAGCAGCTTTTCTTGGCAGAATGGCAAAGCAAAGATTCCAGAGTTTCAACCGAACGGTGAATGTCAGAGAATGCGTCTTGACACCGAGCAACTGAGATTTGCGCATTTTGATTTTGAAGTGAGCTGCTCTGTGATACAAGAAGTTTTGGCGCGTGCTATGGTTAATCTTGTGACCGAAGTCATGTCTGCAGGCTATTGTATCAAGAATGGCACGGGGTAGAGGAAGGGGATCCGCCATCGCGGCACGATGGTCAGGCGGCCGCATTACCATGGAACCAGCAGGACGTGATACGCGGATGCGAGCTAGAAAGAATCGTCAACCTGGTAGAGTGGCAGATGATAAGAGTGAAGGTAGTGAACACTGTGAAGTTAAAGCCAAGCCTGCTTCTTCATCTGCACATAGAGAACCTTACACACGCCCTTAGCAGACGTCACCTTCCAGAAAGCAAGGACGGGTTCCCACCACTGGTTGCACTCCACTAAGTGAACGGATCTCTCTTCTTGGGCTTGCTTCCTGCAGTCTTGTGACGCTAACCAACATTCTAATGCAGAGTCATCCAAAGAATGGTTCATGCAAGTGCGCAGAAGAGCGTGTGCCTGATTGGAAGTTGAAAGAGAGAGGAGGTAAGTGCTGTTGGAGGTGCAAGAAGTGCAGAAAGACCATATCTGTGCTTGACCAGAGTCAAGACATCTTCTCGTGCAAGGTGTCTCTTCGAGCTCCAGCTGGAGCATTGTGGCTCTTTTGTTCCAGTCTTCACATCTCAGCTGATAAAGCAAGCACCATTCTTGGAATTGGCCATCGTGCTGTTCGTTCAATTTTCCAAGATTTAGCCGAATATTTTGTGCCATTGATTGGGAGAGGACGTCGAACTTGACGAGATTTCTTTTCGTTCTGTAGGACGTCGGCATGGAATTGCGTGGATCCGTTATCTTGCTGCTGTTCGTAGAGGTTCCAGTCTTGTTTGGATTGATCCTCTTCCGTACCGGATCTCTAGAGGTGATGGACAGGGTGGAGGGGGCCCCATCTCCGTAGCTGAGATGCGGCAGCACCTTCTACTTGACTCTGAAGCCTGTCCTTGCTGTGGGCTCTGTATGCCACACTGGAAATCATGGAGCATCATCATGATTCTGCAATGGAACATGTTTATAGAATTGATTAGAGTGTTTTATGAAGGGTGTGTGTGAAATATGTTTTCTTAAATGTATATACAAATCATGGGACAACCAAAAACTCTTTCACAAAAATCAATCACATCGCAAATATTCTCTATCAAATATTTTCAGACATGACTGAAATGTACTATTCAACTCGGAGATGCAGTGAACGTCCGAACCTGTCTTTTTAACTTCCTCCACCTGCGCTCAAGACGAATAAGAACATGTTTCCCACGCACTGCTTCTGCTTGTCCATTCCATCCAGGCATGTCTGTCACCCAGCGCTGGTCTCATCGCTGGTCTGCGGAGCTCCCACTGTACCGGACGTACAGGACTCGCGCTCACCCTGGCTCCTGGAAGGAGCGGTCTCGGAGTGTCGAACATGGCCTTGCGGATCCTTTTTTGACACAGCGAAGAAGCGGAACCTGAATTTTTTTTCCAATTCCTATGGCCTCAAGAGCGGAGTGCTGCGTTGAAGTTCGGCGGTTCACGCGTCTCCATGCCACACAATTGGGCCACATCGCTTCCAGATGGACTTGCACAGAGCCGCGTGGTTCCGCCACGGACCGTGAATCTACGCCCATTTTCAAACAACGCGTCGGTCCACGCGCGTCCATGTGGGTTCTAGAAATCTAGAAGAAGCGAGACAGGGTTAGAAGTCCACGTGTTTGACGTGCGTCATAATTGTTTTAGTGCGTTGTGTAGGAGATATATATCCCCTTTGTGTGGTGTGGATCTTCGTGGTTTCTGTGCAAGTCATGTTTCTTCAAGCCTCCTTCAAGCCTCCCTTCAAGCCCGCTTCAAGTCGTCTTTAAAGTGCCCCTTGAACTTTTTCTTCAAGTTAGGCTCGCCTTCATTTCCGAACTTCAAGCCCCTCTTCGCCCTCTCAAGCCCTCTTGAAGCCTTTAACCCTTGATTCTTCGCCTCTTCCCCAGAAGCATTCTAAAAACAAGCTGAAGAGGGTGAACGGTTCCCTTCGTCCTCTCTCCTCTCTTCAGCCCCTTTCTGACAGTAACTTGTAGTTTATGGTTTTTGCTTTGCTTATGCTCCATTTCAACCTTGGAGGTTACAGTCATTCACGCGCTTAGAGGCTGAGACATCTGATGGGTACCAAGTTGGTTTGTTTCGACTTTCCACAAAATACTTGCTTTCTTGCTCCCGTTGCCAAATAATTTACCACAATCTAGGACATCTTGTCTTTGCACACATATCCAAGACAGAAAGTCAGTAGGTTCTGGCTGTTGGCTAATTATGAAACTGTTTACTAAAGCCAGATTCTTCCAACTCTGACCTGGGTTGTACCAAACACATTGTTTTAGTTGGTTTAGAGGCCTGAGTTCCAGGATTGGTTGAACCTAGATTCAAGCCCAGGTTTGAACCCAGGTTTGAACCTTGGTCAAACTCTGGGTTAAACCTGAATTCGAACCTGGGTTAAACCTGGCCTGTGTTCGAACCAGAGTTCCTTCCGAGTTAAACCTGGGTTCTAAACCCTGTTGGTTCAGTTGTCTCCGGGTGAGAGATCTTGGGGTTGAGTCTTCTGATGGTAGTGTCTCATGTCCCTAGTGGGATTTGAAGGGACACCTGCTGAATAGTCCGGCTCTGTTTGATGCACGCAGATGGCACTATTAGCATCGTAAATCAAGATCTGACTAGAGAATCGCGCTTGTAGCCTATGGCATTTGAAACGCAGAACGACTCTCTGCAGCATTTTCACTGTCTTCGAATGGTGCAACCGCTCCTTAGCCAGTCTGTTGAATGACGGTCAGCTTTTGGCAGCTGGTCTTAAGCTCAAATACAAGCCACCCCACCTGAGTCTACTCAACGTTTCAAGGTACAGATGTGAGACGACAAATTTCAAGAGCAAGAGTGCATTGGGAGAACCCAAAAACTTGATGGGTTTTTCGCTGGGTTCACACTTTGGCGGAATGGTGCGCCTGAGTCTGGCTAGCTGCTGAGAGAAGGTCTTTTCCCTTTGGAGGTTATACGGAGGGGAGCGCGGCTTGCTGGAGTGGGGTTGGGATTCTGCCTGCGGGATTAGCACCAGCAAGAAACTTGGAACCTCAAAGGGCGGGATCGGAGTTATAAAAGAACTGTGTAACATAGGAATATAATGGCAGGTAACAGAGTTCAGCTTTACAACTTCCCGGAACAAACATTGAAGCGGATACAGTTCCCGTCTCTTGAGGATAATAGTCGCAGAGTCTTTTTTTCGGCTTCCATGTTGGTTCCGGGAAGGTTAGATCCTGCTGACTGGTTCGGGGGTTGGGGGTGTAAGATGGAGTTTTTTGGGGATAAGAGCTTAGGTTTGAGGGATTGCAACATGCATGCCTCCATAATATGAGGGCTGTCATGATCCGCGGCGAGTTTGGGCAACCTCACATCATCCAGTCAGCCTCTTCTCTCCAAATGCCTTGCCTGCCAACCGTAAAGCCTCCAGTGACACCTCTGCTTCTGCAATTTGCGCAGGTTGCCTTGCACTGGTTACACTTCGTGTCCTGCTGGCAACTGACCGGAATTAAGAGTAGCGCCCACACGGACAAAAAAAAAGGTTGCAGCTTGCTGCGTAAGCTGCGCTATTTGCTGGAGTGTTCGTACACCTGGAACATAGGCGGACAAAATGCAGAGGAAGCCGCAGTGACTTGCATGAGGCGGCACCGCGGCGACAGGCAGCTGCTGTACAAACATGAGTTGCTCTTGCTGTGGACGGATTTGCTGACTGAACTGGTCTAGCCCTCCGACAGCATTGGCTTGTCTGCTTGCTTGCGCCACCTTCGCCCATTGCCAATTATTGACAGATGCTGGGCGCAGCCATCTCCTAGATATTGATTGAGGTGTCTGTATGGCGGCCCTGTTGGAGCTTCCTACGCCAGTTGTCGGGCTGCCGGCTGGAGTGATGTGCTGCTGCTGTGGGGTTGCATGGCTGCTGCCTGACATTTCGTGCAGGGTACAGTCCGGCATCTCATGTCATGGGAGGCTGACAACCTTGCAGCCACCTAGTTGGCTGATACTGCTCCTGCTTTCTGAAGGTAGCCTAGGCTAGTGACATCACAAGATATAATAAAGAGCTAGAACGCCAAAAACATAGTGCGCTCACATGCGGCAAGAAGCATCCTACTCGCTCTGAACCCAAGCAAATGCCAAGCACACCCCCCTGGAACACACCCAGGGAAGCGCGTCATCACCAGCCGACTGCCTTGCCTGCCACGCCGGGAGAAAAGGAGGACCCCCTCCAGCTGACCAAAGGTAGAGAGGTGCTGCGTGTCGAGGACGAAGCACTGTGTCAGCGGGCTGATTGGGGGACCCAAGTCCAGTGCGAACACGCCTCTCCCTATTGCGTGGCACAGGTGCTCATGACGCTGCTCCCAGACTTGAGGAGGCTGTATCAACAGCCAGTCACGACTCTGTATGTACTTGCAGACACAAGAGCACATGTAGAGCCCTTCGCAATTTGCCTTCTTAATCGATTAAGCTGGAAAGGACCACACCAAGAGAAAACGAGTGCCCTTTTCTTTCACATCCAGGAAGGGTCTGGCCTCAAGTCGCTCCACTACACATCCGCAGGGCCAGTTCTCATCTCAATCTTGCGCACTGTGTTGCCGCATACCCACTTAGTGCTCATGGATCACGATACGATGCTAACAGCGCTGTGGGAAGTGAGAGAAGTGTGCGAGCTGGCGTCTGCGGCTCCTAACGCAGAAGGCCATCATGGAACCCCAGGCGCAGACACTCCTCTCCCCCTAGGGCCGCGGAAGAACGTGTGGGCATATGGGCCTGAAGGTAATGGAGCCTAACTCCGGGCAACCACAATGCGCTAGGAGTAGTTGTAGTCTCGGAGACCAAATGGGATACCAATGCAGGTCTCGTGATTTTTCTCGCAGACTCATCCAGTCTCATGCCTCCTGAGATACCCCAGGATGAAAAGGGTGTGCAACAATGGATAGAGTTAGAGGATTTGTCCAAGCAACATGCCACACGAGTCCAAAGGCTCTACAAGACCGAGATTGTGAGCCTAGACGTAGGTACCGCGAATGTGCATCTCCCGCGATCTGTGGTCTGTATGGCACTCCGTTAGCCGGCCTCTTGGCAGGAAGTCCGGGAGACTATGCATACCTGTGGGAAGTAATAGTAGTGTACCATCACTGCTGCTACTGGAGTGATGTCATGGGCAAAACAGACCGTCCGCGTCCAAGGCCATCGACGTGATACCTACCTGACTCGGTTGTTGACGCACTCCGCTCTAAAAGAGCGCTAGGATGGGGAGCGGGAGTGTACGAGCAGAACATGCTCCCGCTCTTCTACGCCATAGCCACCAGCAAATGTCAGGTCGGACACGTGCCTGGGCCGGACCTCTTCATGGCGAACAGGTATGCCCCTAATTGCACACCACCACCCTTCTTACATTGCTATGGGTCCAACAAAGCAATAATGGACCAATGGCTCAGCAGGGGTGTAGCCTGCGCTCTGCCAGAAGCGTTGTGGGGAAGGGAGGGCCATCCCCCACTTTGCGCAACTAAACTAAATGGTCAGCTGCGGCAATGGCAGTTCCTCCCGAATTTAGCCATAGACTTCTCCCGAGTAGACCCCCTCCCGTGTACGAACACTCCTGCCTGGCAGACAACACATCCTGTCCTCCTCCCTTCTTTGTGGAACGCATTAGTGCAGATCATGGGAAAATCTGGAGGTAGCGATGGGGGCTCGGGCCTCTCGCGAGCCAGCAAACGAAGGGCGCTGGATGAGTCACAGCAGCCCACCACGTCGGACCTGCCGGCAACGGTAGCGGAGAGTCATAAGCACTGGCTTGTGTCACGACAGGACTCTTAGAGGATCCCCATGAGAAGATGGTTCGCAGATTCCAGCCGGAAATACCAGCCAAGCAAATCCACAGGGCGTCGACGATGGTTTTACAGGCAGGAGGGCTCCGTGGAACCGCACGTTAGTGGTGGGCTTCTGAACATCACTACCTCAGGCTGCAGAAGTGACAATTATGCTAAGGACACCTGCGTAGCCGCTCCGTACAAGGCTGCACACCTGATGCCCGTCAGTTTTCTTAATTCAGCAGCACCTAAAGTGTGGACACTAACATGTGGGAGACCTCTGCCTATAAACTCCACTGTGAATGCGCAAGCCTCTGCAGAGTACTGGTTTGCCCATAGATTCGAGGAGAATGGCATGCTCACCTTGCACGTGCACACCCCTGTGCCTTAACTACCATGCATGTCTTCCTTGCCTCGCTGAGAACGCACACTTTCCCGCTTGTAGTCGAAGGATGGATTTTCAGCCGGTTCACATGGAGGTACGGCCCTGGCCATTGTAGCTGCCAGCCGACGGACTCAGTTTCCAAATAGAAACGAGAACTACTTGCAAGTCCAGCTTGGAGCTATGGCAGCTCCGCCAGGCATGGTTGTCACCATGGTCAAAACACAGGCAGCAGGCATGATGTGTCACTTAAAGGGTGACAAGCTGTGTCGCTGGTACTCCGATTCTGTGACCCGCGTCAATGCTGAGCTAGGATCTTTAGGATGGAGATTGGTCTGGGTCAAAGGTGGGCAATTTGGTAATAGTAGGCACAATTACGCGCATCTTGCTGCAGCACTAGTTCTAACTCAAAAAGATGAAGTAGCCTACGATACCGCCAAGATCCAGCAGGAGGACCTCGTGTTGGTGCATGAGCAAGAGCAAGCCAGAGCGTGCATCTTCGCAACCTCAGGGCTCTGCATCCATCTAGATTCAGCTGTGCTCGCGTGTTATCTCCCTTACGTAGGAAAAGTCTTGGATAGACAGCGATGCCTTGACTTAGCAGCGACCTTGTCCGTGCGCTACTCCGGAGGCCACACTGCACGGCACCACTTCCAATGCCCAAATCGAGGCCAAAACGTAGCCTGTTGCACCTGGCCTTGGCGCTGGCTCAGCCAACAGCCTGGCCACCTGAGCACCAGTCCGAAAAGGAACCACAACGGCTTACACTGCGCGGCTGCGCGCAAACCAAACTTCGCACCTGCGCCAGCACCACCCTGCTGGTCGCCCATGTTCTGGGCACCTTTTACCGAATGGAAGGTAGGGCTCAACAGTAGTTCACTCAACCAGAACCTGCACCAGCACCTCCGTCGGGGTTACCCTGGGCACCTCCCACAAGCTAGTACGTGGAAGCTACTTGCCACACAGCATCACCTAGTCCCCTCGTTCTGCTTTCCGATTTCTCAGTGGGTACACCATAAAGCCTCGGTTGCGAAGCAACAACTCGAGGTCGTCCGCTGACAAGTGCTTTGCTGCCTTACCGCGGCTCTCAAACATACCTAAGCCTTAGGCAAACTTCCCACCACAGGCCTGCAACAGACGGGCCCTCTTGGCCTTCATCAGCTTCTGAGCCTTGGTGTTTTCCTTGCTGGCGCGCTTCAGCGCGTCACGGCGTGCTTTGAGAGCTGCGAGCTCTTCGTGTAAAAGCTGCGCCTATGACGAAATGACCAACTAGGAAAGTACATCCGAAAAACAGGCCGCCTGTTGCTTCGGTGCCATGTCTCCCACGAGCTCGTCCCACCAGTAGCTACGAGCCCAAAGTATTTCGAAAAGAAATGGATCACATTTCCGGATCACGCAAGAAACTTCCGTATAGCAATGAGCACAAGGCCACAAAGCAATAACAGTTCTTGCTCCAACGGTACCCGTGTCCAGTTTCCAGCCTAAACCTGTACAAGCCTAAGTCTCAGTACGAGACTTGTCCGGCTCAGCTTTGCAAAGCTGCACTGCTTCACGGCGCCGTCTTCCAACTTAGGGTATGGGACATGCCACATTTGGGGATTTGAAAGAACCCAAAAGCTTAGAGCTCAAGTCTTGCACTTTGTCGGTCGCAAACTGCTGCAACCGCGTACAATGTTGGCCGAGATCCCAGCAATCCCTGCATGTGAGATGTTCGGACCTCGTGATAAATGACTCCACACAACCAAGCAGCTCTAGCGCCACCAAGAATTTGGATCCACTCTGTTCGACCGCAACGAGTTGCAGGACTTGAGAGCCCGGCATCAGTGCAAGGATGCGGGAACCTCACTCATACCAAACCCAAGCAGCCCCGGCGCGAGAAGGGCGCCGTTGAAAATTTGGACCCATTCACTTGTATATGTCAGGAGGCCGTAATAGAGGTAGGGAGGAAGGCCAAGGCTTGTGAGAAAACGGAGACCCAATGACAAAAAACCAAAACACGTGAGAAAACAAAGACCCAATGACAAAAATACGGGATAGGTTCAAATCTCTCACGGACTCTTTGGTGACAATTGCAACAGCTCTCAGAACTTGGAAGCTCGCCAAGCTGGACCCAAGCCAGTGCACAGCACAGAACTCGCCGCGCTCAGAACAGCGCCATGGAAAATTTGGACCCATTCACTGGTACCTGGTATGCGTCTTGAGGTCATGTGTAACGGGGTCGGCTACAATCAAACTATATTATGCAACAAAAGTGGATGGGTTCAAGTCTCCCATGGTCCCCTCAGAGACAACTGCAACAGCGTTCAGAACTTGGAAGCTCACCGAACCACAGCATCAAATCTTCAGACCTCATCATGGACTCAATCAAGGCCCAAACAACTGGTTGCACCGATAAAGGCGCCAGGGAAAATTTGGCCCCATTCACTTGTACATGCCTAAGGCCTACAGTCTATGGTAGCGGGGTCGTCTAATATCAACCTACGCGATAAACCATAGACCCAAGGACGTGCCCAAATGGATGGGTTCAAATCTTCCATGGTCCCTTTAACGACAACTGCAACAGCTTTCAGAACTTGGAAGCTTACGCAACCACAGCATAAAATGCGCAGACCTCATCATAGACTCAAACTAGGCCAGCCCTGCACAACTGGTTGCGCTGACAAAGGCGCCATGGAAAATTTGGACCCACTCACTTTTATACGTCTAAAGGCCGTCCTAGCGGGGTCGGCTAATATAAAGCTACGCGATAACACCTAAACCAAAAGACGTGTAAAAGTGTCTGGGTTTAAATCGTCCCTGGTCCTTTTAGCGACAACTGCAACAGCTTTGAGAACTTGGAAGCTTACGGAGCCACAGCATAAACTGCGTGGACCTCATCATGGACTTAAACTAAGCCCACACAACTGGTTGCGCGGATAAAGGCGCCATGGAAAATTTGGACCGATTCACTTGTATGCGTCTACAAGCCATAATATTAGGGTCGGTTAATATGAAACCACGCGATAACACATAAACCAACGGACGCGCAAAAGTGCATGGATTCAAATCTTCCATGGTGCCTTTAACGACAACTTCACCAGCTTTTAGAACTTGGGCGCTCACCGAGCCACAGCATAAAATGCGCAGACCTCATCATAGACTCAATCTCCGTACAACTGGTTGCGCTCAGAAAAGCGCCATGGAAATTTGGGACCCATTCGTTTATACACGTGTAAAAATCGTGGCAACGGGGTGGGCATTTTTACTACGTGAAAAACATAGACTCAACATGACATGTAAAGGTGGATAGGTTCCAATCTTCCATGGTCCTTTTGACGGAGCCACAGCATAAAATGCGCAGGCCTCATCATTAGCAACCCAGTAGGAGCCCACTCCGAATGCTGGAAACACAGGGGGCCCACCCACCCTAAATGCTGGAAAACGTAGGGGAAAATCAGCAGGAACCCAGCACGAGCCCAGTAAGAGCCCATCCAAAGGCTGGAAAACACAGGGAGCCCACGCAGAGCCCAGCAGGAGCCCCACCAGCCTGCTTAAGCCGTTCCCACCCAGTACTAGGGTGGTCAGACATGAAGATACACGTCAGCCTATACACCCGTACCAGGTAAGACAATGGGAGGAGGGGGAACCCAGCAGGAACCCAGCAGGAGCCCAGTCAAAATGCTGGAAAACCAGCAGAAACCCAGGGAGCCCAGCTGGAGCCCAGTAGGAGCCCTGAATGCTGGAAAATGTAGGGGAAAACCAGCAGGAACCCAGCAACAGCCCAGTAAGCCCAGCAGGAGCCCACCCTGAATGCTGGAAAACGTAGGGGGGATTTTCGCAGAACCCAGCAGGAGCAGTCCAAATGCAGGGAGCCCACGCGGGGCCCAGCAGGAGCCCATGGAATGCTGGAAAACGTAGGGGGAACCCAGGAATCAGGTAAGAGCCCATCCAAATGCTGGAAAACACAGAGAGCCCACCCGGAGCCCAGCAGGAGCCCTGAATGCTGGAAAACGTAGGGGGAAACCAGCAGGAACCCAGCAGTTCTTCTGCTGTCTGTGGCGTGAC
>CAJNIZ010004972.1:0-20376 GCA_905231905.1 Symbiodinium pilosum | reverse complement strand
GGGGTTAAAAAAATATGTTGCCCCTTTAATATTACTCAGCATAGCGTTGGGGCCCAAAAGGGCTCCTAGGAGTTTTTATTCCGGGGTTCTGGTGAGGAACACCTACGCGCATAGTATTGGCGAGTGTAAGTGCCGGGTGTTGATTTGGAGACTGAGCAGGACTTAACAGAAAATCCAAACCAAGACAGGGATTTGCAATGCCTTGACCCCGTACACTGAACCCTCAGCCCTTGGACCCTAAACCCCACAAACCGAAATCCCCAGACCAGTACCTTGACCCCAACAGTAGAACAATGGTCCGAAAACCGCTCGTTGGCGTTCAGTTCAGGTAAGGGCATTGAGTATCACGTGGCGGGCCGATGCGAGATCTGGACACGGCCCGAGGGCATCCAAGCCTCCCGGGAGGCCGCTTTCGTAGGGTTGAGGGCTTCTACTAAATTGCTCCTAAGGGGCCTGAAATGAGGCAACATTATGAGGAAAACCTAGCGTGTGATACATATTTGTTTTCATTCGGGTAACTTGGTTCATGTTCCTTAGAAAGCAGTCCCCGCAGAAGGGTTTTTTACATTTGTGAATGGGTGTTTGGGCTTTATCTTGGGTCCAGGGTCTGTAAGGGTGTACGGCTTATTATGGTTTAATGGGCTTCAGGTTTGGGCATGAGGGGCGCAGTTCAGGGTGTAGGGATGAAGGTTTCGGGTTCAGGGCTTAGGGCATAGGGCTTGAGTTTGAGGTGTAGTCTTGGATCTCTTCGAGGTCGCTTCCCAAGAGGATACTCTCTCCTTAAGCTTCATGTGAACTGTGGTCTAAACTCCTTAAAGGGGGTTATATAGGGAACTATATAGGGGAGCATTGGGGATTATTTCAGGGGAAAGGATGCTAGGATTTTAGTCCATAGCTCATGCAGCCCTTTCAAAAGGACAGGCTTTACGGTGCCGTTCAGGTTGGAACGTGTTGGGCAGGCAGCAACTTACTCTGCAGCAGAACATCAACATTAGCTAGCTTTAACTAATAGAGCGATAACCTGCATAGTCCTAAGTCACAGGTTGGACTTCACACTTACATGGTAGTTACACTCGAACCCAAGATAAGGTAGTCCCTATTGAGCCCAAGCCTCAAGTGCTACAAGACCCAACGTGCTATACAGCATCCTGCGGTGGCATGCGCACCTCACAACAAGCCTGCATGAGCATCGCAACCCCCATGGTCACTGTTGAAGTAGACCCTAAACAGTTACCCATCATCACTGAGCCCAAAGCCAAAATCCCTTTCGTCCCTATCCCCTAAATCCAAGCCCCAATCGCAAAGTCCTATAAACCCTGAACCCAAAACCCACGCGCCCCCTATACACTAAGCGGTAAACGCCTATGGTACTCCCCATACTGGCATGTAAACAGTAAACCCTAAGACGGTTTTTAGTGGATCCCTATTACAACCCCTCCAAAATATCCTACATTAAACCCAGAGCCATCCCCCATAGGAGTCCCTCTATCATACCGCTGGTAAGCCCTATGCCGGCTTAGGCCACGGACTACACCTGTCTTCGCTTCCTTGGGCTCGAGGAGTAGGTGGGGGTAGGTCCTTGTAAAGGAGAGACCATTGGGAATACGCTTCCTTAAAAAGAGATCCTAACCAAACAGGGAACCTACACTATGGCCTTTTTGGGGACAGTATTTTGAACAACTACCAGGTGCCTCTACAGCTCAGGTTTTTGTGTTTAATGCAGGGGCGTAGGTGTAGAGATTATATGCTAGAAGGTTTCTAGAAGGGGATCAAGCAATTCGTCTAGGGGCAGAGGGTCAATGGTTCATCTCAGAAGAGTGGAGACTCACGTTGAAAAGCGGCAAGGAAACTTATCACCTAAATTTACAGCTAAATCTCACACCCTTGTGTGGGATTGTGGTCTTCAGGATGTAGGGATTGCAGTTCAGGGTTCTGGGCTTGGGGCTTGCGATTATGGCTTAGGGTTCAGACTTAAGGGCTTGAGAGGGCGTACAGACTGAGTCTGAATCGCGCAGGGTTTCCGTTTACATGCTTAAGGGTGAGGGGATTTTGGCCTAAGGTTTAGGACGTGGTCTTCAAAATTCTCGGGTTAAGGCTTTTGTGCTTAAGATGTAGAGTTCAGCAATTATTAGTAGGTGTTTGGTCGAGTTTCAGGCTTTGCTCTGTGTAGGGTGCGGAGGGGATCCCAAAATTTGTCCAGAGACTTTAGAGCCCAAAGCATGTGGACTTGGAGCACCAGTTCCGTTTGAGGTTTCCTGTGTGCGAGCTTTCGTGGTAGTTTGTAGAGGGCCATGATCAATGGAGGAGGGGATTGCCTGTATGTCCTTTCGGTATGACTTCCTTGCAACTTGAACAGCAGGGGAGCTCGACTCTGTGATGAAGCCAACTTTGGGGTTTAGAGCTCAGGATTAAGGGTCGGTCTAGGCCTAGAAGTCTTCAAGTAGCAGCTAGATGGGCCTTTGGAGCCCTTCGCATCACTTTCCCAGCCGGGACCGCAAGCATCTTAAACTTTAGCCTCAACCTCAAACCTGGAAGTCTTTTTTTTTCATCCCAGAATCACAAAAAAAAGGCCAGGTAAACCCGAAAACCTCGCAGGCACCGTCGTCTACAGGAAGAGTCCGCCAACATGCTCTTCGGGATGGTCGTTTCGTCTTCTATGTGCTCGTCGTTTCGCCGCGGAATGCGGTCTCAAGAGTTGGTTTCTTTTATACATGTCTTCTGATTTCGGCGGGCGACGGCATCCCAGTATCATCTCGCTTAGATTCAGGTTGAGCTACACATGTGGGGTATTCCGGTCCATTAATATTATTTTAAGGTTCCAGCGGAGTCAGAAGCCAGCACACCTTGCCCGAGGAGGAAGTAGAAGAAATGCTCAGGATGGAGCCAGACTTATTCGTGGCATTTCGAACTTCTAAGCTTAGCGGAAAGCAAACCCTACAGACAGCCAACTGGCAAATGGCCCTTCAGCAGAAGACAGGCCCCCCGCAGCCCTTCGCAGGTGACGCAAGTTCTCCATCGACCTACAGACCCCAAACCCCAAACTCTAAAGCCCTATTACAGACAGTTCTAGTCAGGGCTATTTCAATTACTACTCATAGCACATCCTCTTCAGCTTCGATGACACGTCAGCCTGTCATGTAGACTACAACCTTGTGTGGATGCTGTCGTTACCTGCCTGCAGTCCATGGGACATGTTTTGCTCTTGTTGTCTCCGATGCCTCGAAGCTCCATCCTATGCACATGAAGCTTTCGTCGGAGTGGTTTGAGACTATGGGTTTAGGTTTACGGATCCAGGGTTTAGGTGGGTTGAGGGTAAAATGGTTGATGAACTCACGCACCACGTCAATCCCCAGACTCCAAGAAATTCCAGCAATATAGGGACCTTTCGGTGGCGCAAGATATCCCTCCATCAGCAAGATCCAATCCAATAAAGTGTCTAAGTAAAAAACAGTACATTCACAAAGCCTATGTACTTAGGGCCCAAAGGAGCCTACAAGCCCGCCGGATCCCCACCAAGTACATGTCATGCCATCCCTAAACCCTAAATCCTAAACCCTTCCTAAGGACCCTATTATTTCTTGCTATCATTTTGGATCCCCCCCTTCCTTCCGCACGCCTTCCAGGCTAAGGTCCAAGTTGCACAATGTAGGGCCTGTGGGAATTTGTTAGGGTGATTTCTAGAAGGTTTGGCACCATGAACCCAAACAATGCTCGCATGTTCGTTACCTACGCCTCTACATTGGAATCAGAAGGGTGGAGAGAGTGTTGAGGTGATATCGAGATTTCTGGATGCTTTCTAGTTGCATAGAAAGTTAAAGCTTCTAGTTGCATAGAAAGTTAATGCAGATAGTGCTGCAGGCCTACAACAGCATTGCCAAGCTGGGGTCACAGGGATAGTTCCCGTGCGATAAGATGAGCAGCCAGATGTTCAAGGCTACGACGCTGTTTATGCCAGCTGCAATACAGTGATAGCACTTTGCGTTCTGTCAAGGGATTTTCAAGTTATTACGTCTGCAAATTTGCGTGTGCGGATTCAAATCAGAGAATACCCTCCCATTCAGAAAGAACCCTTGTGGGCAGCTTCTCTGACAGAAATGTATCAAAGGACGGAACAGGTAATCTAGGGCTGTATACTGTAGAGGCAAAGGACATAACTCTAAACGATGGGGTCCACAGGGCTCAGCGAACTTTGAGCTTCGGAGCGAGGGAAGCGGGAAGCGGGGTCTCTGCTAGACGCGTGAGCTTTGAGAAAGCGAAGAGCACGTGTGTTGCGGGGGTCCCTGCGTACAGGTTGGTTCTCCGGAGCTCCCAATTTCATTGCCAGCATAGTGGCTACAAAGCCTCGAAAAAACATGAGCCCTTGTGTCTCATCCGTTGCAGAACTGCGAGAGGTACCGCCCGAGGTTGCGGCTCGCGAGTGCACAGCGCTCCAGTAGACATTGAGATTTAATTTGCCAACCCCCCATTTGATGTCAAAGATTCCCTGCAGCATCCCAGATACAAGGGGGCACATCTATTCATATAGTATGTTTGAGATATACCAGTGGTTGCGGGGGGGGTGTATAAGAATTGGGAAAGGACTACAAGAGTATCAGGTGCCAAATGCTATGCTCATATGGGCCATTGTCAGCGTTGGGCTTACCAACGGTGGACATAGGGGGGTCCCTTTCTAGTTTAATATAGTCCCTAATATATTCCCCTTATAGAAACCCACGTCCATCAACTATATGGGAAAGATCAATTCCCATAATCCCTTATAAGGTCCCAGTTTCCATGTCATTTTCTGTTTTTAGTCTGTTGAACTATATGGGAAATATTGACTGCAGCTCATATAGACTTCGTGATTTTGGCAGGTGTTTGGAGTTTGAGATGTTCAGAAGCCGAAGTAGGGCAACTAGTTGGAAGTGTCGTACTTTGAGCTGCGAACAAGAACTATCCCCACTTTGAGCCCCCAAACCCTGAAATGGAAAGGAGAGCTCCGTGATGTTGAGATTTTGCCCCTCCAGCGCGGATGGGTTGCAGGCTGGACAAAGCATTTCCTCCAGCATACAGAGGAAGGATTGTCAATTTCAATCTTGATTGTAGCGTTGAAGCACAATTCTTGGGCGAGGCGGCTACATAGGTTATGTCATATCTAAAAATCGCGTACGGCCTCATCCCATTCAAATATTCATGTCACAAGAGAGAAGGCCCCAGAAGCAGACCCAGATCTTTGCACCTTCACATACTGTTCGCAACATGGCCCGTTCACGCTTATAGGTGAATGGTTGTTGCCAGGATCTGCATGTGTATGTGCTCCTTTAGGCTCCTTTACATGGTTACGTCCCGCTTCTCGGTTTGCGCCCAAACGAGACCTTGTCCAAGATGGTCTTGAGGCTCCGTGTTGGACTCACGCAGTGGGTGTTTTGATTGCATCAAACTTCGATGCTTTTCAGATGTCAAAAAAGTCCACAAATACCAGAACTCTGAAACAGGACCCCCCCAAAGGCAACCCGCACAAACCCTTCTCAAGCAACAGTAGCTGGAACTCTTCGGCCCATTGCCCATACCTATCAATCCCTCCTCTGCATTCGCATATTCGAGCGTTTCAAGCACTGCTTGAAGCTGGAGCCACCTGAGCTAAGCTTCTTGCATGCTATAATAGCGCTTTCTTGCCGCTGAATTCGCGGTGCCAGCATGTGAGATGGCCAGGGACACTGAAGCGTAAGTACCAAGCCCACAAACAACAACTCTGCCGAGAGTGACATTCGAAACCTACCCCACTAGGAGCCCGAGTTGGCACCTTGAAGTGCGCGCGTAGTATGTGAGGAGCAAAGCTTTCCACTAGTCCTTCCAGATTTAGTCTAGCATAAACTTGACTTGAAGTCAGATATCAAAATGTCGGCACCTATATATTGTATAGTGGACGACAGCCAGCTTGCCAAAGTAGACATCCTGAGTAAGTTATCTTGGAATTTCACACTACACCCCTCCTTTCATCATCCCAAGTTCAAACCCTTAGCCATAAACCCTGAAGTCCCTGAGCCTTGCGCCCACTTCTTGGCGAAGCTTCCCACTTTTCATGGTAGAAGCTGATTCAACAAGGCTCCCAAACAATCCCAAAATTTCAGGGTAAGATTTGTGTAAGGTTTGAGGTTTGAGTTTTGGGGTCGAGGGTTGGGCCTGGAGCATCAGGTGCAGATATTCTAGGTTGAGGATTTGTAGGGGTCTTGCTATAGGCCTTGGAAAGAGACCGAACGATATAGAGTCTTGGGCTCTGGTAGCACACATTCTTAGTGATTGAGAGGTGGGTCAGGGGTTTTACGACAAAGGGGCAGGGACTACCCGCAAAAGTGGCAAAGACCCGGTATCGTGCTGAAGAGGTTTTTATGATCAAAGACCAATTGAAGATCAAGGCTACTCGGAACCCTGAACTGTTTATTTCTAGGACTCTAGGATGTCTGCGATTGCTGGATATTGTGCGACATTGGGAGCTGCGAGTCCGTAAGTTTGCTCCCGCACGGGAGATGCGGATTCGACACAGACAGAGCTGCAGACATGATTTTTACGCGCATAAAATCATGTCTTATCTTCAGGGCTGCCAGGCATCCGCCTAAGCGCCTCTGCACCATTGCAGGACAGGATGTACATTCGGCAGATAGGATGTGTTTAGTTAGGGCTTTGGAACATCTCAGATTTAATTTAGTAACCAGCTGGGTGGGTTCGCAATGCAAGGCAGTTGAGTTTGAGATGTTGCATTCTCGAGCGCCCTGAGGATGGACTCAGTTTGCATCGTTTTTCTACGTGTCTACATCGCTGACATGCTTATACATACCTACCTACCTACATACATACATACATGCAAACAACCCCCAAAAGTACCCCTACGTTGGATTCTTTCCATGGTTTTAGCTCTCTATGCCAACTCATGCAGCTTACAGCCATGTTGCATGAGCAGCCCGGCATGAGCACTAAAAAAGGCCACCTTGTGGACTCAAGCAAAGACTGCACACGTGTAAATTAGGTTTTGGGGTTTATGCGATGGCTGCTCCCTGAAAATTCTTTAATGGGAGTGACTGTTGGCAACACACCTCTTAAAGGGAGCTCCCAAGCCAAAGGGGAACTTACCTTATGGCCGTTTTGGGAGCAGGTATCTTGAACAACTACCATGTAGGTTTTAGGGTAGAAAGGGTTCAGGGCGCGCCTGATCCTTGCATCCCTCGCCGTAAGCTTAAACTGCAAATACTCCACAGCACGAAATCCCGAACCTCAACTGTTACTTGCAGGTTTTTGTTGCTACTCTCCTTACACATGTGGGAGCTTCAGCCTGCTGACTTCTGAAGGTGGACCCCTACAGTATCCTTCTCAATCCATACATATCGCTAGAGTCTCCAAAATTCCCTTATGTAGAGAACTGCCCGCATAACGAGAGCTTTGTTACATGGCTTCATGGATAGCATCGTATCATTCGGGTTCCAGGGCACGCCTGGTCAAAGCCACAAATTCCGTGTTTTTGGGGGTGGGTGCTTTTGGTGAGAAGAGTTTGGCTTTGGTTTACGGGTTTGGGTTCAACACTTTGGGGGGGTTGAGTTGAGCAATTAATGCATTGGGGTTTGAGTTTACGGTTTTGGGCTCGCGGGTGGCACTCCCCAGCCCCTGAAAGCACATTTTCCTACAGTGTGGGGCTTCTCGAAAGCAAAGGGTGCCCCACTGCAAACATGGGCTCAGAGAACAACCCTCAGAACCTCAAAAACCAGATCCTACAAGTGCAGTAAGCTTGCTTTATCATCTCCATACAATCCCTACAATTTCTGCAAAGCCCAATCCCAAAACCTAAGCCCTCCAGCATCTCCAAAAAGAGTGCATTTGGACCCCACAAAAAGCCCCTGCAAGACTCCTTCATGCTTAGTTGGGAGTGAGGGCATGGATCCCCTGTAGTGACACACAGATATACAGGCCCCCATATTCCTAGCACTTGTTCCAGTAACCTTACTTCCTAAGCATGACAAGAAAGCTAAGTGCCCATTCTTTCTTCTAGCACGGTCTACATGCTTTTTAGGAATGAAGGAAAGGATCCTTATGGCAGTCCCAATATACACCGTTATAATAGTTCCATTGTCTTTTCCGTTCCTTCACTCCCAGCTAACCAAAGCCCAGTTGTAGGGGAAAGGAGAGGCAAGCCACTGCAAGGCCCTCGTCGGTTGGAGCCTTCCCTTGACGCCGAGGCTGCAGAGGTCCGGGCGGTTGAGAGTTGCAGTTTTAATAAGAGCTATAGTCGAAGCTCCTGAAAGGGGGGGTTATATAGGGGATTCTATAGGGGAGTCTTATAGGGGTTAGAAAGGGAGATACTAGGAGTTTAGACTATAGCTCATATTATAGGTACCTAAAGAATTACCTATATTGTTTTGAGATCTCTTGAGGTACCCTATACCACATCTATACAAGACTTTATGACCATCGTAGTGGCCTGTACGTAGGCTTCCGCAGAAGTGCTTTAGGGTGTGGGGCTTACCGGTTTGGAGTCCAGGGCTTATGGTTTGGAGTTTAGGACTTGGGGGAAAGGGTTGTAAAGGGGCTGAAATTTTTGGAGTTCTGGGTCTGGGGCGGCATCTTTGGAGTTGAGGGCTCAAGGTTTGGAAATGACTTAGCGCTTGGGGTTCAAGGTCAAATGATTGAAGGTTTGGAGCTTGGGCATTGGGCTACTTGGAGGTCCATGGGTGATCAATGTCGGGTGCTCTAAGCAGGCCAAGACAGACAGGGTTAGCAGTGAGTTGAGACAGGATGTCAGCACGGCTTTCCTGGATACAACCATGAACCAAGTATAGGTTGAACTTCTGAGCGCGATCATTGTGATGATGGGCTAAAGCATTCCGAATTGTGTATCTACTACTCGAACATCTACAACTTTCTTTCAAATTCCATGGCTACTGCTGCTACAGCTTCTTCTGCTTTTGTTCGGAAGAAAGGTATGACATCCAGAACACTACTGATAAAGATATGGACAACAGCAACACCGCTGGCTGTTGGCATGACTAAACCCACAATTGTCTGCTCAAACAACTTCACCCCAAGTCCAAATCCACAGGCCGCTCAGCTGGATACGAGCACATTTCGCTAGCTATGTAAACCGCAAAATCAGGGTCTATGTCTGAGCTTTGGGAGGCTAGTTCTGTGGGTCCCAACCCCCGCATCCCAACTGGCATCCTGAAACTTACCGTGGATTTCAGGCAGCTGAACCTTCAGCGCCTGCACCACCGCAGCTTGTCTGACAGAAGTTGCCTGTTCCCCACAGGGAAATGTGAATGGATTTTGGCGTGAGGCGCGACGAAAGGTTTGGGAATGGAAATTGCGGAGTGGACGTTTGAGAGTATTTCGGGATTCTAACTGAACTACGTACATGGAGCCCAAGCAGGAACGCAATGAAATGCAATTTAAAATATATTTCACAATAAGTCAAATAAGGATAGCGGGCTCCCTCTAGATTGGCATCCCAAGGATCACTGTATAGTCCACCCCCTTCACCACTTGGGAACGACTATCAGTGCATGTCTGCTACTACAATTCCTATATTCATCTTTGAGAAAATCAGTTTCTCCGACAACATGGGCTATAGTCTAAACCCCTTAAAAGGGGTTAGATAGGGGATGGTACAGGGGACTATTATAGGAGTTAGTAAGCGGATACCAGGAGTTTCGACTATAGCTCATATTGTAGGTACCTAAATAATTTTCAGTAGTCTCTTCAAGAAAGGAACTTGGGCTGTAAGCTCTCAAAAAGTAAATCCCAACCCCCAAGATCTAAACCCGAAGCCTTGAACCCATGAACCCTTGACCCCGCAAAGCCAATGACCTTTACATGCTGGCCGTTAGTAGGGCATATAATTCCTATAGAAAGTTTTACCTTATGCCCTACTACCCCCCCAGTCACGTAAGTTCCAGTCAACCATTCAATCACTGGAGCCTGCAGCTCTTCGCAGAGCTTTGGTAGAGAACTTTTGCTGGAAGTTACCGAACAGATATCCTCATGAATTCCCTTAAAACCCCCCTAGGTTCTCCTTACTCAAGCTTAATAAGGCCTGATTATCTCTAAATGACTTAAACTAAGGGGGGAACCTAGGGGGGACTAGGATGGGCGGGGGAGTAAGGATCAGCGGTCCGGCACAGGACCTGAAAGGTCCGAATTGTTCTCACGGAACCAAGAGTTGGGGGCACAAGTTGCCAGGGCTGCTTGAGCTTGGGTTGGAGTGAGCAAAGCGCCTTGAGCGCCAAATGGATCTTGATCAGGTTCTTATTTGGGTTATATAGGCTTACATGGGGATATACAGGGATGACAGAAAAGTGGAGTGGAAGTTATCATATGGGTTACTGTTTCTGAGACGGATGCGAAAAATGAGGCCACTCTCCGAGGGCGTTTTTAAAAAGAAGCAGCCGAGGACTAGTTGGAATACTGAAAGGCCACCACAAGACCCCTAAACCCCTAAATCCGAATTAAACGCTAATACCTTTAAGCCACCAACCCCAAATCTGGAATTGCTCCAGTTGAGGATGGTGGAAGAGGAGGTTTGATCCTGCACACGGCAGCGGGGAAAACGTTGGCGCTTGGCTTTTTTGTATTCGATCCACGGCACTTGTACTGCTCACTGCGTAGGATTTTGCGATCACGTTTTAAGGTTGCAGGGGGGGTATTGCTGTTTGAGTGTTTTAGGGTCTCCGGGGTTGGGGTTCAGGCCTTGGATTGAACGCTGAGAGCTCAGGCGCACTTGGATAGCTTTGGCTGCAGTCTTACCCTCCCACGCTCTCGCGCACCCCTCTGAGGGTAGGACACTTGGACCAAAGTACAGGCAACAAACTAACCTTTCCTCTGCGGTTATTGAAATGTTGAAGTGAATAGCCACAGGAAGAACTGCGATGAGTGGGTGGATGGATTCTCCAGGTATTGTTGCTTATTGCCACTGGGAGGTGCAATTCTGTAGATTGGGCCTACAAGGAACCCTAAAGTCAAAACAGCACCTACTTTATTCTATTGGAAGTCCGTAAGTATGGGCTGCAGAGTGTCTTCGTAGGAGTCTTTTTCTATGATTGCCCACAGCATTCTAATTTGCCAGTGCATGAGGGACACCTGACTCTAGCAGATAGCCGCTGTTCAAGCCACCGTGGCTCAATGAGCAGTGAATAGTGAAAACCCTGACCCCCACGCCCCAAGATCAGCGATAGCCTAGGGCCCCAAACGCTAGATGTAAGCACCTCGAGGCGCAAAACCCACAGTTCTAGCCCCTTCCCAAATCTCACACTCCCCGCCCCCCCGCCCAAGCCCAACTTGCAATCCAAACCCAAAGCCTATAACCTAAACTCACCAAGAAAATGCACCCAAATCCTAAACCTCAAGCTGTTATACCTTAAGCTCAAAACCTAAATCCTAAACCCCGTACCCACAAAACCCTAACCCTCCCCAAACCGAGCCTGAAGCTCTCATCGAAATTCATGGGTGGCGTTGACACCGACCCTAAGGGGGAGCAATGGTCCGCGGCTGCACAAGATGCTTTGGGGCTATGGGTTCGAGGATCCAAGGGATGGCATTTTGGATGTGTAGGGTTTAGTGTTCAGATGTAAAGGGTGGCAAGGGTAAAGGGGGTTGGCATGTGCAGGGTGAGGACACGGGCTGAGGAAGAAGGACTCATTATTCTGGACTTTTAGGCTATGGACTTTAGGGCTTTCACCCAGAACTTCCAAATTTGGAGGCTTGAGGTGTACAAGAGCCTGGCACTCAAAGAGTTATGGCGCACGCAGGCTAGGTAGATATTTCTGGGGCGGGGTTTCCAGCCCGAAGACCCCATAAGAAAGGATTTGGGCTCTTAAAGGGTTGAGGTTGGAGCCCCAAGATCTTGCAATTGGCTGTTTCAATCAACGCAGTAATCCTACTTTGGCTTATTTGGGGCCCGAAGGCGCTTATGGTTAAAGGCCCATACCTCAAACTTTGAACTTCAAACCCTACACAGTTCATTGTTCATTCAAGATGAGCATCTTTGAGGCTTATGAATTGGGGGCCCTTGAATTGACTTCATTTATCCCCTCATGCGACGTTAGTCGGTCCGGAGACCAATAGCCCAACCACTGAGTCCGATTACGCCATGGATGATGAGGTTTCACCGGCCCCTCTTGGTACCCAAAACTCTGCCGTGGATCCAGGAATGTACCGTAGTAAGCCCAAGTAGAGTACATATTCTGGGTGTCTGTTGAGGAAATTAATTTCAGTTACTATATTGGGACAGACCAATTATGGTAACTTAGATAAAGTTCCGAAAATCCCTATATCACCCCAGTTTCCATTTCAGTTTCCATTTTCTCTTCCATGCGATTCTCCAATATATGGGGTTAATACAGCTTAACTTAAGTTCCTTAACGGCAACCCAGTATTTGAAGAATGTTGGAAGCTTTGGGCATGGCTGCGTGACCCTCGTATTGCTAAGGTCCTCACGTGCTGCAACACGGAAGCTGGCGCAGCAGGCACATGCGAGTGGATTTTTGATAGCGGCAATCCCCTCCCCCTATTAAACCCCCCACCCCCCAATATTAAAAACTCCCATCATGTGATGTATCATAATATATTGGGAGTATGCAATTTTTTGGGGGTGGGGGTGGGGAGTGTTAATATTAGGGCGAGGGGATTAGTTCAGTAGCTCGCAAGATGCAGTGAAATCATGTTCTTCAGTTGGCTATTGTAATTCCTTCGGGAAGAAAAACTTCTGCCTTGGTTCAATGACGAGAAAGACTCACGTGGGTCCTTTCCTGGAGCTGACACAC
Source organism: Symbiodinium pilosum (assembly GCA_905231905.1). Taxonomy (NCBI): domain Eukaryota; class Dinophyceae; order Suessiales; family Symbiodiniaceae; genus Symbiodinium; species Symbiodinium pilosum. The sequence continues at coordinate 7,597 of CAJNIZ010004972.1, read as the reverse complement.
GGATATAGGTACCCTTTGGGGTCATATACTGTAATAATACGGTTATACTACAATTTAGGGTTTATAGAATAAAGGTACGCAAAAGAGGTCCCTTTTTCATGCGGGTGTCGAAGGAGATTTCCCCTGCTCTGGGGATGGTAAATTTGGGCAAATTCCCTCACTGCAACCGCTTCTTTCGTGGTGCAATGACTCTTAAATGGTAGTTTCCATTTCTTATCTATCCCCATATAACCCCTAAATACATAGCTTCGGGAAGTATTGGGTTTGTGGTCCATTGGCTTTATGGAGCATGTAGCGCAGCAGAGGACAGCCATTCCGAGGAACTCAGGGTGTGGGGTTAGAAGGGGGGTTGAGGGGTTTACTATATTGGGGTTTATATTAGGGCTATATTGGGATAATGGAAAAGAAAATGGAAATTACTATTTAGGGTTTAGGGTTTAGGAGGGGTTGAGGCTTCAGGGGTTTAGGCCTTAGGGGTTGAAAGTTTGGGGTTACGGCTTGGGTTCAGGGGATTGGGATTGCAGTCTGGGCTTCAGTGAAGTTGGGAGCCTAGCCTTAGAAAATCTATTATGGCCAGACGACCGAATCTCTCGCCCTCTACACCCACAATCCCAAACCCTAAACTCCTAAACCCTAAGCTGAGCCCTACACAAACCTCAAGCCCTAAATCGCAGGTCCCTACACCTGACCCTCAAGGAATGGGTTACAGTCCCCCTTAAGTAGATAGAATATGGGGTATATGGGGATCTTGCTATAATGTACCCAAGGCCATGTTCTATCTACTTAAGGGGGACTATAGACCCAACCATCCCGTTGGAGCCTTTTGGGGCCACAAGAAGAGAGATACAATCCTCTCCCCCAATGCGAAAACCTTCCACACCCTAGTATCAAATACTCCCCATAGGTGATAGTAGACCACAATTGGAATATTGAATATGGGAGGGTTATTGTTAGAGATGGTGATTGACTCATTGGTGCTAAAGGGGATGCAAGTATATATGGGGATGAATCAGGGATAGCTTTCATTTCCACACTCTCCTGAAGCACCTGCAAGATGGATCGACGATTCACAGGGGCTTGAGGGGCTGAGGGTTTGGCTTTTCGGTCCTGAAGCCCCCGGCTCTACTTTGCTGTCGTCAGTATACGCCAGCCACGCTACTTTAATTCTTCGCGGGGTAGCTTGATGTAACTGGTTTGGGTGTCTGGTCGTATTGGCTGTTCTCAAGATCATGGGCCCTCATGTGGGTACGACCAAGTAGAACACTGCAAGGTACAAAGCCCCTACCCGAAGCTCGGAAGGTATTCATATGAAAGCAAGGGGTATAGGATTTTGGAATCACGTGGTAACCTGCAGTTCTTGTGAGCAAGCCCAGAAGTTCAAGATCCAGTTTGGCCTACTTGGACATCTAACCCCATATAAACCACTTATATAATGCATAATAATCCCCATCTAGTGGGTTTTGCACCCGCTGTTTCAACCCAAAGTCCTATAGACCCTAGACTCTATACTTGGGGGGCTCCTGAAACTCTATGTTGCTTGCTAGCATCCCAAGAACTCAGATTACAATTTTTGCAGGCTTCCAAAATAGGTAGCAAGCCTGAAAACTCTTCAGCCGCATTGAACCAGCATACTTGGCTTAGGATATAAGTATAAGGGCCGGGGTCAAAACGCCCACCAAAAATCGGACCCTTAGAACTAGGACGGCCAACGGAGAATCCAGAGTTTCCAGCCCTTCAAGGAATCATCCTAAAGCAGGCACGAAATCAGCTTGTTTTTCCCGTTTAGACATCCCTACAACCTAACCCTGTAGCCCTCGACTGTGTCAACTTTGTTGCCACTTTTCGGGCCTTGAAAAGAAATCCCTACCTAATGCGCAATGATGGGTTCACATGTGTGCAATTCAGTAAGGGAGGGGGCCATGTATTGAGTGGACGCAGGGGCTTGAGGAACCTTAGTACGATATAGAAGCCGGAGTAATTGAGAACATACTTCCCTTGCGATTCTTGAGTATTGTAGTATTATACCACCAAAAGCCGTAAAGCCTCATTCTGTTGTCTTAAGGAGACACCCCCCGGTCCCCATAGGATCATGAGTCTCTAGGGCATTTTTTGAGGGCCCTTTTTGAGTAGCTGCCCATTGAGAAACACCCACATGCTTGGACTTAGGATTTAGTCCCTCTTTGAGGTACTGTGTGATCGCAACTCCAAATCTAGGGTTCAGGGCTCAGAGTTTCTGTGCCCTACCTGTTTTTCAGATATTCCAGTTCAATCATTGCGGATTGGAATAGGGGTGGGAGGCGCTCATTGCCATGCGAAGAGCCTATCTGTGACAGCTATCTGGGCTTCATATTTTCGATGGGATGTGGAACCCCATGTGGTTGGATCTTTGGCCAGCAGGCATTTGCAGACCAAAAGCATGTGGTGCAGCGTTTCCTCGCAGGCTACCCTGGACCATGTTGGGGTTTGGGGTTGGTTCGCTGCGCTCGCAGAAAGGGGCTATAGGCGGACGGCACGAAGCCCTCACGAGCCTGAGCCCTGAAACCCCATTCCTACGACCCCTACAGCCCAGATCTGTCACACTCAAGCATGGTTCAGAAGCCTGGGCGTCTTGGGCCTTTGGGCTCATTTTCGAGGAATATAAAGATTGAGGTCTACTGGCGTGAGGGTTGAAGATGTAAGGTAAAGAATTTGGGGTCTCCGTACTGGGTGCCCATACTTTGGACGTCAGCTTGCCGAAGGCTGAACGTGGCTTTCAACCAGGCCCTTTGAAGGACTATAAAAAACTATTGGGTTGACGCGAAAAGAAAAATGTTTGGTTGCTGCCTTCGACTGTCGACGTCCAGAGACAGAACAGCCCGGTCCAAGGTCCAGAGATAATGTTTTGTGATTTTCATGTTATGTTGGGGTCTTCAGCACTTACACTGTAACCTTGAAGATTCAAAATTCTAAACAACAATATGCCGGTCGTTTAGGAGTTGCTGCAGAGCCATGTGCGCTAAAGATAATTCATGTGGCCAGTTCCATGCCCTCTGGCTCAGGGTTTCAGATCGAAGCTTGTCATGTGGAACTTTGCGTGCATTTTCCACAGTGTCTTGTATGTTTTAAGGGCTTTTGCCAGTGGGCCTATTGTCGATCAATTCCCAAATGGGGCTCCAACAATGGGTCCTAGGATGTACCCCCACTCTGAATATCCTACATTATCCTCATTTGGGGGCACTCTCAATGCGCTGAGAACGGGCATGCATAATTTTTGAAAACACCCATCTTGCATGCCCTGCCGGACGGTTCTCGCCATCTTCTTCTTGAGCGGCTGATTCCTTTCTCTTTTCTTTGGGTGCCGCCACGAAAGCTTTGGATTTTTGCAACTTAGGCCTTGTTGAAGCAGAAACGCAGCAAAACGACGAAGATGACATGGAATCAAGCTTGTGTCCCGCCACACAGGAGAGGAAGCTTGTTCTTCGGTTAAGGGAAAGGTTTTTTCCAGTATCCATTTCGCAAACTCCAACGTTCCGCTTTTAAAAGATATTCCCATAGGCTTGTTACATACCACAAGTGTCAAAGTTGCTCACAATACTACTGGGTGGTCCACTGAATGTATCTACTATCTTCAAAGATGCGCCAAGCCTCCGTATGCGTCTTTCCCAGGGTTGGCGGTGATCGTACGGGGTCGCACACATCCAGTCAAGCAGGGTCTGAACCGTAAACCTTACTGTGTGTAATTCGCCTCACTACCGCCAGGCACGACGGGGAGCCGCAGTACAGGCTGCGCAGGTGTGCGATTTTGGTAATGAGAAAAATCAGGTGTAAGCTAATCAGGGAAAGTTTAAGGTCCAATCCAAGGTTTCGAAATCCGGGTGTTGGGCTTTGTGTGAGGGTTTAGGGATCTTTGTTTCGGGTTTGTGCTACTTGAAATTTGGCAGGGTTTGAATAAATGCAAGCCACCTACACAGCCTGGCAAGTACTTTGGCGCCGTTCCACGTCTTGGCTGAGGGCCCAAATACACCTTTGCCCCCCCTTCTTTAAACGCCTCCCAAGTACGAATAATATTTCGGGAGACCTAGACTCCTGGAATATGGAGAAGTCGTGCTAACAGGCCAAGGCCGATGTTGAAAGGGGCCAGAAAGGTATTATTATCAAATATGGGGGTTGTTTAAAGGATGGGGAGTCTTCATGCAGGAATAGAATGAATGCGAGGTTAATGAGTAGAATTTGGAAAGTTTGATGAGAACTGAGAATCCTTTGGTGCCCTAAAGCAGCGAATTCTCACTGATCCCTGAGCTGCTTTTGTGCCACCTACTTTTTAAGATAGACCTAAGCAAAAACTCAAGTTACTGCCAGGTCATAAGTTAAAACCTTTTGTAACTGTTAACAGCACTGTTAACATGGATAACATTGCGTTTTGTAGGAAACCTACCTAATTTCTGATTAGCCCTTTGCAGTTGCTGGCGGCCATGCGTGGGCAGCGGGTGGAAGCAACTTTGCCGAAGACCCTACGCCCAATCATCTAAAAGCCTGTACGCTAGGCCGTCTTTCAGTGTTTTGCTGTGTGTGTCGAAGCCGTTTGACACACGGAGCGGCACAAGCTTCAGGCCACAAATATTTCTCACAGGACGAAAAATGTGGATGTGAGAGTTTGTGAGCTGAGCAGCCGCACAACCTGTATCCCTCTGATCTGTACACTGTGTGTCCTGTGCTCTTCTCAGGCAAATGCCTACCACTTCAACGTACTCATGTCTGCTCAAGAGTTTCTTGGCGCATCCTTGGATTTCCCAGTTCGCCTTGGGTGTCATCTTGGTTGAAGTATTGGATACCCGGTATCCCCAAAGCATGTTTCACGCCTTTTTGCAGCATTACTTTTCTGTTCCAGTTGAAATGTGCAAGGAAACCAATTTACACCCCAATCCCTCAACGCCAATCCCCGTTCGCAAAATCGCATCCCCAAAGCCTTGACCCCGAAAGCCCCAACCCAGCACCTAGCTACCCTGTTCGAGACACGCCCGCATTGCGTTCATAAAAACGGATCAAGCTTAAATCATTCCTATGAGGCCCGCTGAAGCCTCAGTGTATCTCAGTATGTCCCGGGCAAGTTATACGTACAATGGCCTCAAGTTCATGATTGTGAACGCAGCGCCACATGGACTCCTCAGGGATTCTCTATCAGGCGGAATCATCCCCATCAGTGTGTGAGGGTCGGAGTTCCTTGCATCGCTTTTGTATCCTCTTTACGATCAATGCGATTAACGTACCTGGCCCTTGGCCTCATGATGGCATTCTGAATCCTGTTATTACTAACATGGCGATTGCTCTGAATGGAGGACCTCTTACACCACCTTAAACACCCTACATCCTGGAAAGTATGACGTTTTGGGTGCCATGCTTCGTAGCTCTTATTGTCACTATGAAGCTGGCCATACCTCTCTCAAACCAAGCTCCGCGCGGTATATGGTTTAGGGTTAGAGCCCTTAATGATCCCAGGGTCCTATAGCAGCTTGCCCTCAGCAAGAAACCCTTGAGCGGAACCCTTGAATTCTGTTAGGGTCCCAGCATCTAGCCAGCATGTGTTCCCTCTGACCTGTACCTATAAGTCTGATTGCAAAGAAACCTAACCACCAAGTTTCTGCAAGGAAGCTCTGCTCTTGGAGTGTTGTCCTGAACCTCGCCGATTCGATGAAGCAGGAGCAGGTGCGTTTTCAAGAGTTTGGGTTGAGGGGTGCGGCGCTTGAGACCTCAGGCAGTCTGGGGTCAAAGGGTTTTTGCTGCCTAGGATTTAAACGTGTGATTGATGGCTCAAGGTATTACTTTCGGGTTTCTGGGAGGAAGACATTGAAGCCCGAGAGTTCTGAGTTGCCCCAGCTTTTGGCTGAAGCAACTCTGTGTTGCAAGTCCTGACCCACTCAGTCTTGCCCGATGAGCCCTGAACCCTAGCCGTGAACCCCGAAGTCAGGCGCCTCAGGAGGCTAAGTGTCTACTATGAATATACCATAGTAGTTTCCATTGTCCCCTCCACTATCCCTATAGTATGCCCCTTATTTAAACCCTTATATGTCCTACCTCCATGGCTTAGGGCTTCGGGTTTAGCCTATTCAGGGTTTGGGATTTGAGGTGTAGGGCTTTGAGTTTGGGATTTTGAGTTTGGTGCTTTCACCTGTGTACAGCCTTGCCGGGGAACTGCTACCTCCGAGAGCATTCTAGGGCTGTATCCACGTTACATCCTGAACCGCCTCAGACAGTCACCAGTTTTCCCTAAAAACACTCCATAAAAGTATAGAGTATACCGTACCCAAAACCCATTCTAATTGCTTAGTCCCCTATAGTAGTTCCGCTGTCTTTGCAGGTGCTTGCGAAGCCCGACCTGCTTCTAGACCTTTCTGTCACCCAAGTCTGTCTCATCACGAAGCGGAGCCTGTTGTCGGTCTAGCAAACTCTTCGTTGAATTGCATGGGTATCCTGAACTGGTGCTGATCCGCAGTTTTTGATGGGGCCTCTCCGAAGAGACCATGCTGTCGAGAATTACCCGCATGCTCCCATGTCTCGTCAGGTTGCCTTAGATGCTGCATGTCGCACCTTGTCCGCATTGCAGACGACATGAGTTTGTTATGATTGTTCGGGTTCGGTTTCTGAAGAGGCAAAGGGTTTGTTAGCCTCGCATTATGACTATGAGCTTGCGCGCAGGAATTTGCTGTAGTAGTAGCTGCTGTACTAGTAATGACAGTAGTGTGCTCAAAAGACCTTTGAAAGACCATGCTCGGGCTGGCTTCTGGGATAATAAAAATGTATGTATTTATATGTAATAGGGGATAATAGTACTGATAATAATCTGGTAATTACTATAATAGGGGATAATAGAAATGTTAAAGATACATCTAATAGGGGGATAGTAGCAATAAACTCCAGACCATTGTTGTAGTTTCGATTTTCTTTTCCACTGTCCCCATATAATCCCAACATAACCCTAACATTACGCGAATGGGTACTGAGAGATGTCAAAGATTCCCTGATGCCCGAAACCTCCCTGGCTCGCCCAAAGAACCTAAGCAGCTGAGTGGCCAACTTTCAACCCTTTGGCCAGATTCTCCTCGTATTATGATATGTTGGGGTGATATGGGGATTGTATAAGGGTTATATTGGGATTATAGGCTATATATACATATATGTATAGATATATTGGGGTTTTATAGGGATAATGGAAAAGAACATGGAAACAATTATAGTCGTTTCCATTTCTTTTCCATTATTCCTACATAACCCCAATATGATGTAGTATATTTATGGTAACACTCAGTCAGGAAACTCAGCAGTTGGGAAAAATTCTCAGGCCATGTGTGCCTGGCAGCCTGGGGCACGGCGGCACACTGGGAGGTGCCGGGAGGCGAAAGTCGGAGGGGAGTGTAGTAGTTTCTCTAAAGCGTGCCCTCCCTCCAATAGTAGATACCCCCTGCCCCCACAGGGTAAATCGGATTTAGTGCGTCCCGAGCACATGTACATAGATATGTATATATATATATACATATACATATATATATATACATATACATATATATACATATACATATATACATATATATATACATATAGCGTCTCTGAAGCGGAATTGGGC
>CAJNIZ010004971.1:7652-20379 GCA_905231905.1 Symbiodinium pilosum | reverse complement strand
GTGGTGCACTCCCCTCCCCCCTTCACACCAACCACCACAAAATGTTGATCTCTCGAGTTAGGGTCTGGGATTCAGGTTTTCAGGTCAGGGTTGGATGATTTGTAAGTAGGAGGTTGTAGGGTTTAGGGCAGCAGCATCCTACTCAGTCCCCCTCTCCCCCTGCTCCCCGTGCTGCCCATGCTGCTGAAAGGCATTTCTGGTCGGGTCTGAAGTTCGCGGGCGCAGCATTTTGGGTTGTGGGGGTTAGGAGTTTTGCGGGTAGGGCAGTAGGGCTTAGTTCTTTTAGTTTCGACAGCTTTGTCCAAATGCATTTTAACCTCAAGGCCAGCAAATGACGAATGTAGAGTCCTGCATTGGTCGCCTTGACAAAGCCATGCTTCTGGCAGGATCTAGAAACCTATACCTGGACCCCAAAAGTATGTAAAATAACGGCCGTTATGGGTGATATTATGGGTTTAGGGCTGTTATTTTGCATACTTTTGGGACCCTAAACCCTAAACCCCTAAGCCCTAAAGAGTCCAGGTAATGACCACTACCCACAGCGAGCTTAGCCTCAGCCCGTACCCAACCCATGGTATGTCTCCTGCGGTAGAGGCTATGGAGAGCACAACAGGTTGGTAGTGGTCCCTAGGAAGGATTTTAGAGGGCATTTTTGAAAGGCATTTCAGACCCTGAGCCCTAAACCCTAGCACCTGTACCTCAAGCCTTAGACCCAAATAAGAAAAAGTAAGCACTAAACCCCAATACCCACCAAAAAATAGCCTTAGACCCTAAGCCCTAAACCCCCATCCCTGAACCCTTAACCCCCACCCCTAAATCCTAAACCCTAAGCCCGAACCCCTAAACCCTAAACGCTGAAGCCTAAAGCCTCCGTTGTAAGCAGGATGCCAAGGAGAGTGGGGAAGATCCCAAGGCTTCAGAAGAGACGAAGGCTTGGCTGTGGGTTTTGGGAATGTAGGTTTTGTTTAGGGTTTCGGGTTTAGAGTTTAGGGTTTAGGGTTCAGAGTTTGGGGTTGAGGGTGTAGGATTTCGAGTTTAGGGTTTAGAGTTTAGGGTATAGGGTTTAGAGTTTAGGGTTCAGGGTTTAGGGTTTCGGCTCTAAGTTCTGGAGCTTGAGGTCTAGGGCTTAGGGTTTTTGGGTACCCTAGCTGTCGATCTCTTGAATGGGGGCTTATAGGGATGCCTTGTGTGTTTAGGGTTTAAGGTCCACTTCGTGGACCCGAAGGGGTTGGAAACCTGATTTTCACAGGGCTACAACCCTAAACCCTAAAACCCTAAAACCCTATGTACAACCAACTCTTGCAGTGAAAAGACGAGGAATTTTCGCAGCTGATTGCATCCTTATGTTGAGTGGAACCTCCTGCTTCGTCCTACATCATGCAGTGTAGGGTTTAGCATTAACTTCGGATGCTACAAGTGCCCTGGAAGAGAGATGCTCACCGACCAACCTCAGGATGGGTTGTTCTCAAAATCATGGGCCCCTTTTAGCTATAGACTATATTACGGCACCTACTATTTAGGGGTACCAAAATGGGACCCTAGATTTGGAAACGACATACTGTACACAACATCCTTGAGTTTTTTTTTCATACCGCTTCTGAGGCTGAAGAGGTTTCGGAGAATTCCGTTGATTAGCTTCCTCGGTTGGGATGCGGGTTTATAGGGTTTAGGGTTTATAGGGTTTAGGGTTGATAGCAGACGACTCAAAAGGTGGGTGTAAAGGAAGGTGGGGTCTATGAAATAAGCCCCAATATAGCAGAGTTTATAGTAGGGATCCTTTTGAGTCGCCTACCTTAGTCCCACCTTTTGAGCCCCTTGAGGGTTTAGGGGCCATGGGATTTGGATTTTAGGGTGTGGGGCCTGGGGATTTGGGGATGTTTACCGGCGCAAACATGCTTTGGATTTAACACCCTAAACCCTAAGCCTATTCAACCTTAAACTCTAGCGTTCAACCCTAGACCCAAAGCCTTGAGCCCTAAACCATAAAGAACTTTAGCGCCTTCTTGGAAGGCCGAAGCGTCGTAGTCAGACAGCCCCTTTCGAAGGCTTGTAGCTTGTGCGGGGGGAAAGGGGGGTTGAGACGTTTGGCCCTATGGGAGTAGGTTTAGGAGTTTAGGGTTTAGGGTTTAGGGGTGTAGAGTGTTGTAATTAGGGCTTACTGGGAGTGTACTCGTAGGATTTATGGCTTGGAGTTCTGGGTTCACGCTGTCAGGTTTGAGGCTTAAACTTCCCGATTTTCGGGGGGCTCCTTAGGTTTAACAGTACTACTACCTGGACCCCAAAAGTGTCTAAAATAATGGCCTTTATGGCTGTTATTTTGGGTTTAGGGCTATTATTTCACATACTTTTCGGGTCCAGGTAATCAGAACCCTCTGTGTTTCGGAGGTCGTGTCAAACCCTTAAACCCTAAACCCTCAACTGCTTTGGTGGGCAGGGATTTGAGCCTGGGGGCTTCCCTAGTGTAGTGGATATCTCAAAACGCAGGTAACCCTGAAGACCCCAGGCATCTATACATGTATATTTGCATATATGTATATATATATATTATATAGATGATTAGGGGCCTACGAAAATATGGGGACCCAAGGGGGCCCATTAAAGATTCCTATGCGGGCTCATGTAGGGGTAATGTGGCCGAATTCCCACTTCAAGTTCGGCGGAGATCATGCTTTTAAGGGCAGTAGGATGGGCCAAAGGGATTTTGGCTTTCGGGTTTAGAGTTTTGGGGTTCAGGTTTCGGCCTGGAGTTTAGGATAAGGGGCGGGGTGTCTTTTGAGATGTCTCGGGTGCTTGGATGTTCGTCTACTCAGAATCTCCGTACACTCCCAATCCTTCCCAGCTTTTCTGTGTGGTCTTTTACGCCTTCCAAAGAACTGCCAGCTCATGTGACATGTGCTTTCTTTGATCTCTTGGATTTAGTGAAGTATTGGGGTGACTTTAAGCGGGCTTGGGCAGGAAGACGGGTGCTTGTAGCGAAAAGGGGAACTTTTGTATTTACGAGGAGCTCTCAAGGTATATGACGACTTTCGGGTGTGTATATACATACATATACGTCCATATATATATATATACACATATGTACTTATTTTTAGGCTTAACTTAAGGCTGAGGATCTCGACCTTTTTTTGTGGTGCAGCTGGGGCTCTGAATTAGGAGGAATGATACCCTAAACCCTAAATCCTGAACCCTAAACCCTACCCCCTGGTAGCTCAGGCATCCTGAACTTGAAAGTTAAGCTGACTTGCAATTAGCCCTAAGGATCCAAGGACTCACAGCATGACTTAGGTGATCCCCCGGGCAAGTTCCCAATTGCTTAATGTTGGTAATACTCCTGAAACAACCAACCCTAAACCCTAAACCCTGTTAGGGAACTATAGATGTTGAGCCCCTGGGATGTCTGCACATATTATGTACATACATATATGTTATCATAAAGAAGATGTCTATTCACATGTACTGGTGTATGTTACGTACGTACGCGAATGGATGCATGGATGCATGCGCGCATGCGTTTATGTGTGTGTGTATGCATGTGTACGTATCCATTACTCACAACATTGTCACTGAGGAGGAAGAACCCTTGTACAAGCAGCCCTCCCCCATCAAAAAAAGCCCTACACTACAAACCTAGACCCTAGCAGCAAAACCCTAAACCCTCAACCCCATAAACCTTACGACCTGAATCTTGAACCACCAGCCCTAAACGCCAAATCCTGAACCTGAAGCCTTGAACTCCTCCAGGACCAGCAATCCTAGGGCGAAGTCGCCTCGGCTGCGTTTGATAGCAGCTCGGTACTTGCAGGTTTAGGGCACTTACAACCTATTTCTAATTGTACATATGATCCACTTATACTAAACAAAATCCAAGACTGAGGAGGCTCAGAATTGGGTAAGAATTACCCTAGGGATCTAAGCATACAAAAATAAATTACATTGGGCCCCCAAGTCCGTAAACATTACCTACATTGGGCTATTTGGATACTAGGGTCATGTTTTATAATTGAGTTACGTTTACTTACCCTGTACCAGCTTGGTAGTGCCCAAGAACATGCGGCTCGCCGCGCGCCGAAGGAGGAGAAAACATGCCAGCGCTATCAGGGGGTTTAGCGTTAGGGCTTTTGAGGTTTAGCTGTAAGGTTTTAGGCTTTTGAGGTTTAGCTTTAAGGTTTTACGCTTTTGAGGTTTATCTTTAAGGCTTTAGGCGTTTGAGGCTTAGCTTTAAGGTTTTAGGCTTTTAGTGTTTGGGGATTTGGGGTCTGTAGGGGGTATGGGGCTTAACCCTATATAGCCCTATATCCCTGTATAACCGCACATATCCCGGCTGTGGTTTAGGGTTTAGGGCTTTTAGGGTTTAGGGTTTTAGGGTTTAGGTTTTAGGGCCTTTAGGGTGTAGGGTCTGGGGCTGGGGGCTGTGGAAGTTTAGCATGAGGACCCCAGCCTGTCATAGTGGCATAATAGGAATATAATAGGACCCTAATCTGATCCTTGTTGTCCCTTACAGCGACTATTAACGGGTGGGAGGTCCACCTAAGCCATGAGGATCTGGGTTTAGGGTTTTGTGGGGTCGCGGGTGTCACTGGCTTTGATTAAGTGTGTGAGCCATAGTCTGAACTCCTAAAAGGGGAGTATTCAGGGGAGTAGTATGAGCGTTATTCAGGGGGATACTAGGAGTTTAGACCATAGCTCATGTGACGTGGCAACTTCTTGGATGACAGCTAACTTTCCTTCAGCTATCCAAGCGGGGTCCATGGACGTGCCCATCCCAATTCGCAGGGCAACAAAATATCTGAAAAGTTCATGGTTGAGAATTTTACGGTTTAGGGTCTTTGTTGCACAGACTCCTTACAAAAAGTGAGCTAGGATTTTGAGAGCCCCTTACGCCCTGATGACGGCCCCAAACCTTACGCCTGACGGGACCCTCACTAGACCCTTAGACGGTCTAAGCCATTAAACGCTAAACCCTCAACCCCTCAACCGCTCAACCCTAAACCCCTCCACCCTACACCCCTAAACCCCTCAACCCTAAACCCCTCAACCCTAAACCCATCAAACCCTAAACCCTCAACCCCTAAACCGCTCAACCCTAAACCACTCAACCCTCAACCCCTAAACCCTCCACCATAGACCCTCAACTCTGAACCCTTAAACCCTCAACCCCTCACTTACTCTAAACCCTTAAACCCAAACCCTGTATAAGCTATAGTCTAAACTCCGAGTATCCCCCTTAATAATCCCTATAGTAGTCCCCTATGTGATCCCCTTCAAGGAGTTTAGGCTATAGTACATATCCTTGCTTGGTCCAAGCTGTCCTCCTTAGCCGGGGAGGGCCGGGCTCAACGCTGTCGGTGAGCCGTCGCGTGGATGGCGGTTAGGAGTGTTTTTTGAGGGTTTAGGGTTCAGGGTTTAGGGATTTAGGGTTTGGGGTTTAGGGTTTCGGGCTGAGTTTTTAGGGCTTGGGGCTGAAGGTTTAGGGTCCAGCATCCTTTGGAGTGTGGTTCCAGATTTAGGAAGGATTTCCTAAACCCCCAAAAGTATGTAAAATAATAGCCCTAAACCCATAATAGCCATAAAGGCCATTATTTTACATACTTTTTGGGGTCCAGGTTGCAGCTCCCTAAACCCTGGAGCCTTGGGCTTCAGGCTTTCGGGGTACACACCCCGAAGCAAAAAGCAGACGACCCCAAGTAAACCCTTGTGGAAGTCTGAATGTTACCCCAGGGATCTTTAGAGTGTATCCATATAGCCGAAAGTAGGTACTATCGACAGACTCTTGGGCCCCAAAGTGGTACCTAAACCCCAAACCCCAAAGCCGAAGCTCTAAACCCTATACCCTAAACCCTAAGCCCTTCGCCGCAACCAAAAAAGTCAGGTCCCATGGGCGGCGGAGGCCGTCACGGTGACCTGGCGGACTCCACTGTCCATCTAGGGTTTCGGGTTGAGGGTTTAGGGTTCATGTAGGATATTGGGGTTCCAAAATTTAGGAGTACCATTTTGGGGATCCCGATAATCAGGATTGTGGAATTGCAGGGTTCTATTTTGAGGTCCTCGTTTAGATCATGCAACTTACCAAAGGTGGGGTTTAGGATGCAGGGCCCATGGTGGGCTCGAGTTTCAAGAGCTCAAGGTTTGGGGGCGACTTGGCAGTCTCTTCTGTGTTTTTTAGGACCTTTGGATGGGGAATCCGCGGGTTTAAGGTTTAGGGTTTAGGGCGTTTAGGGTTTAGGGTTTAGGGCTCGCGGCCCACATGAGCCAGATCCAAGGAACTTTTTTGAAGCTTAGGAGTATGGAAGCTGTAGGTGATGTTGGGATGTTTTAAGGGTTATATACACAGGTTTATAGTCCCCCTTAAGTAGATAGAATATGGCTTTCGGTATATTCTCATAAGATCCCCATATACCTCATACTCTATCTACTTAAGGCGGACTATAGGATTTCGGGCTTAGGGTCAGGGATTGTTGGGGTGATGTAAGCTTGCAGAACTTCTCATGCCGAGGTTTGAGGTTCAGGCTCTATCTTGTTTCCCCCTAAGGGTGGCAGTACCCCAAAAAAGTGCCTGGGGCCCCAAATACTGTATAGCCCCCCTTAAGTACAGTAGATAGAATTTGGGTTTATAGAGATCTTAGTATAATTTCCCCAAAGCCAGATTCTATCTACTTGCCCTTGGGGTTCAGCCATTCGGAGAAGGCACCGCAATCGCCGCAAGTTGGATTCTATTCATGAATCTGGAAGCATTCCGCGAGGCTTTCTGTGCGAGGATTAGGGTTTAGGGTTTAGGGTTTAGGGCAGTAGAAGCCGTCTTTTGGCCCAACCCATGTTGTGAGATTGTCGGATGGCATATTTGGAGTTCGTTGGCACGCCCCACGGCTGGCGCAGGCCGAGACTTTTGTAAAGCAAAAGGGTTTAGGGTTTAGGGCTTAGGGTTTAGGGTTTAGGGTCTAGGGTTTAGGGTTTAGGGTTTAGGGTTACCAAGTGAGAGCTTGGAGGCCGCAATGCCTAACCCTAAACCTGAATTCCTGGAGCCCCTTCTGTGCAGCATGCTCCCCTGCCTGCAAGGGTTAGCCTCAGCCCAAACCCAAACCCAAGATTCCAAACCCCCAGCCAAGCCCAGCAACACGCCCAGTCCTTACTATATAATGTTTTTTTGTTTTCTTTTCCATTGTGCTCAATATAGAATGTATGCAGTATTATTGTAGTTTCCATTTTCTTTGCCACTACCCCTATAAAAACCACGATGTTATTTCAATATGACAAAGGCCCTTAGAGACCCTAAACCATTTACCCTAACCCTAGAGTCCCTAGTAGAGACCATGGTTGCTTCAGGTCTCGCATGGCGAGGTGTTGCTCATTCCGAGCAGCCTGTCAGCACTCTGGGGGTACACCCTTCTCGAAACTGACATGGAACCAACATAGGTGTTGGGTTTAGGGTTTAAAGTTCAGGGTTTAGGAAACTGACATGGAAACCACCATGAGTAACAACAAGTGCCCTATGAAGAGAGTATGACTGAAGTTGTAGATTGATGTGCTGGGGAACGCGCCGACTGCGCATAGAGAATTTGGAGTTGAGAGTTCAGCTTTCTTAGACTTACAGCCCCGCTTAAGTAGATAGAATATGGGGTATACAGGGATGTTGTTATAATATGACCAAAGCCATATTTTATCTACTCAAGGCGGACTATAGCCCTCTGAGCCTGCGGTCCTCCAAGGTATAAGAGTAGACTGACACGAAAAAAAAACAATATAGGGCTAATGGAACAGAAGTGGGAAACTACTATATTATACTAGGGTATATGTAGGGTTAAATAGGGGTTATATAGAATGAAGAGCCTTTGAAGGCGCCTCTTCATCTCCGGCCCATCTGATCTGCTCCTAGACCCAGACCTCAAGCATTGCACCTCACAGATGACGCAGCTCCGTACCGTGCTTGGAGACCTTGGGCAGCTACCAGTAACAATTCTAGTGAACAGGTTACCTGAAACTATAACCACAGATACCCATGAAACTCCAAAGGGTGCTGCCCACTACCTCAGTTTAGTGTCAGGTAGGCAAATTTTCAAGTTACAACCAAGGCTATAGCCGATTGATAAATAATGTTACCCCATTATAGATAACAGATGTGTCTCGTCACATGGTAGTTTCCCGAAACAGGGGACCCCAATATGGACCCCCAACCCGAAACACTAAAGCCTGAGCCCCAAGAAGTACCCCTAATTTTGGGAACCCCCCCATACACCTACATATTTACCCAGTTTTCAAGCCTTCCAAGACAGCCTCTGCCTGAATAGGGTTTAGGGTTTTGGGTTTACTCTGCCTGAACCCTAAACCCTAGACCCTAAACCCTAGACCCTAAACCCTAAACCCGAAACCATAAACCCGAAACCCTAAACCCTAAACCTTCATCTTTCAGGCACTTTTGCTGGTGGCTGTGATTGGCCTCGCCTCGGGCGACTGGGTTTCCAGGGACAGGTTAGGTGGACCCCCACCCAGTAATAGTGATTATGAGGGATAATAGGGATTATATTAGGGTCCTCGTATATTCATATTATACCACTATTACAGGGTGGGGGGTCCTCCTAAGGGATGGGTTTGAAAGGTTTTGTTGGTGTTATTTTGCCTTGACTGCTTTGTAATCCTCATATGAACCATAATCTAAACTCTTGAAAGGCGGTTATATAGGGGAGCATCTAGGGGATTATGATAGGGGTTATTAGGGGTAGATTCGCTTATATATCCATAAAATACATTTTTTTATGGCCCAAGCCTACCCTAGTTTGGGGTTTAGAGTCTCTCGGGTTGTTGATCCACGTTCTTGAAGGTTTCTGGAGAGTTATAGCTGCGCAGTTATAACTACCGTGGAAGTACCTAGGGCATTGTGTGGCTGGTTTCAACCACTCCTAACCACCCAGGAACCTTTGATTAAATCCTAAACCCTGAGTTTCTGAATGCAGTGGGAAAAAGTTGTGGGATCCTGCGGCATGTGGGAGTTGAGGGTTTAGGGTTTAGAGTGGCGGGATTACATTTAGAGTGTAGGGGTTCGCCTTCAGGAGTGAAACAAAGAGTTATACTGAGAAGCTCCGAAGTCTCCAGTGTATTACTGGGAGGATACTAGGAGTTTGGACCCTAAACCCTGAAACCCATAGGGGTTACTATTGAGGGGGATACTAGGAGTTTAGACTGTAAGCTCCTGTGCTCTGGAGGCCCCGGAGAGCCCAGCAGCGGTAGACGGTTGCTCCAGATTCAAAGGGTCCGCAAGGATCTTAAGATTTGGGGTTTAGGCTTTAGGGTTCAGGGTTGAGGCTTTAGGGTTTAGGGTTTAGGAGTACCACTTTTTGAGACGTGGCAGTGTACTGTTAAATAGTAGATCTTCCCAGCATGGTGCCATCATACAGAACCATACATATGGGGGACTATTGTTGCCTCCAGCGAGTTCTGCCTCTTGCCGGACAGCCCTAAGCCCTAAACCCTGAACCCATAATAACCCATAAAAACCCGTAAACTTCGCCAAGCCGTATAGCCCTAACGAGGCCCCCAGCGATTCCCAGATCTGGTCACTCAAAGGTAGGTAAAGCAATGGTGCCCAAAATCCTAAACTAGCGCCACTGCGACCATTATTCTACACAGGTTTTGGGAATATCTGGAAGGCCTATCAGTCTTAACACCCAGACACAGCGTGCCCCGCAGCCACAAAAACCCAGGTGAGCCCTATTACCTGCGCCGGCTGGCCACCAGTGATAATGAGACAGGCAGCAAGTTTGGGGTGTAGGTAGTATCAGGTTTATGGTTTTGGTTGAATCTAGAATTGCCAAGCTTCTTGTGTAAGATTTGTACTCCTTCAAACTCACTGGACCCCCTAGGCCCGTGGCACAAGGACTGTCGCCTTCTTAGATCGCCCTCTGAGGTTCCATGTTGGTTGCGGAGAGCGTAGGTTTCAGGAGATCAGCGTGGGCTCAGGGCTGGAGACTGCTCCGAAGATTTGCGTGTTTTGTTAGGGTCTAGGGTCCGGGGTTAAGAGTCCTTCTAAAAGCCTCACTCTGCTAATAGATTGAAACCCTAAACCCTAAACCCTGAACCCTCAACCGCAAAGGGCTCAGGAGGCTTGGGGAGCTTTGGTATTCTTTGGCCGTGTTTCTTGAAGACTTGGAGCGCTAGGGCTTTCTACAGCAGAGCTAAGGAACAGAACAGCTTTGCTAGAATATGAGCCATAGTCTAAACGGGGGTTATATAGGGGAGTACTATAGGCGTTATTAAGGAGGATGCTAGGAGTTTAGACTATAGCTCATATATACCTCCCCCGTTTGCAACCCCCAACCTACCAACATGCTAAGCCTGGGAAGCATGCCTTGTCCAAAGCCAATCAGCTGGTATTTCGCCAGATGAGGGTTCTAAAAATGGAGAGTTGCAATTTTCCTATGCGGGACCCCAAGACAAGGTTTGTAGCATATTGGGAGATGAGTTATGGATCCTCATTTATTGAGGGTCCTAAGCCCTTGGGCTCCTCCCAACCCTAGACTGGATCAATGTTGGGGATCCTGTATACTTTTTTGGGGCATGAGATTCCTATTTTTTTTAAAGAAGGATCCTTTTCCTTCTTAGGGTAATGTGGGCTAGGAAGAGCCAAAGCTCTAACCTGTCCACCCATTGTTTACGCGGTTTAGGTTTTAGGCTTAAACAACAGGCAGCTCTACCAGGAGACTCTCTGTCCCTGGGTGTTCATATTGGGCTTAGTCGTAAGGATTCGTACCGGGCAGACATTGGAGGCTCAATCTCAGCTCTTAGTAGAAAATAGTTGGAGATGTTATCTCTAAGCCCTAAATTCAAAACCCACTTATGGGTTGTAATGATCGGGCTTGGGGTCAAGTTTCCTGGTCAAGGGTTGAGGGTTCAAAGCCTGACACGCTTATTCTGGCGGGTATTGACAACAGCTTATACCTGTGACCACAATTACCTACAGTTTTTATGGGTTATACCTACTAATTAGGGGGGTTATTACTACTAAACTGTAGGTGACTGGGGTTACAGGTAAGTCTGATTCTAACCGCGCGTGAAGGCTAACCCGGGCTCCCAGGCATGGAGAGGTTAGGGGTTAGGGTTTAGATGCAAAAGCATGTGGGACTTCGGGACGACCCGCCCCCCAAGAGGAGCTCCGCCCAATCAAGAATCTAGAGCCCAATATAGCTTTGTTAAGCCTGGTAGAAAAGCTGGAGTGTGCCCTTGACCGCTGGGGAGTGGGCCTCTATGCTAAGCGATATACTATACTCCTGAAATGTACCCATGAACCTCCAACCATTACATCGCCAATGCCAGGCAATGAAACCAGTGGAGGAACCAATTGCTCTGATAGCCTCCCTGCTGCACTCATTTTGGAGTTTGCGTTTTAGGTTTCAGAGCTGAACACTAAATGCTTATGTACCCTAAACCCTCAACTTCTCGAGTTTCAGGGCGTTGGGGCCAGGGTTGAGACTGAGTGTCTTGCGCCTCCAATGACGACCGCAACGAGTTCTCGCATACCCCCCAAACCCTGAAACCCGAAATCCTAGGGTCTCCCGCTTCCTAAGAACCAACCCAAGAGATCCACGTGTGGAGGCCGGCCAAGGCTTCCGCTACCTTCATGCGTTGCTCAAACCCTTTTATTTTCTCTGAAATTCCGAAACTTGAGAGTGCTCTCTGCAGCGGCGTGACGAGGAGTGGAAACCAGGCGCGCGTCCACTGATGCCCACCCTAAACCTTAGCTCCTCCATAGGCCTAAACCCTAAGCCAGAAGCCCTGTGCTCAAGGCAATGACACCAACGCCACAAGCAACTGTACCAGCTACTTGGCTCGCTACTCCATAGTTACTACACCTATAGTCCCCTTAAGTAGATAGAATATGGGGAATATGGAGATCTTGCTATAATGCTGCTCAGTTCCATATTCTATCTACTTAAGGGGGACTGTAGATTCTGACACTTAATCGAGGAGTGACAGAGAGATTTCGGATTTCAGAGGCTTGGGCTTGAGGGCTAGAGTAGTCCTTCTGGCAAGATGTCTTGTGGGGCCTAGAATGACTTCCAAGATTTTGGTTCTAGATTCCTTGGTATGACTGAGGTATAGGATATTAGGGTACCTTAAACCTTTGAATGCACCTCAACATGATATTGCGCAGTGTCTGTCCTGAGGCCCTGTACCACCCAACATGACTTCACCTTGGAGCTTCACAAGTTTGAGACACAAGTGATAAGAGCTTTAGGTTTGGGGCTTGGCATTTAGGGTTTAGATTTTACGGTTGGTTGAGAATTCTGTGACCCTACAGCCCTGATCCTTGAGTCCGAGGCTTCTCAAAGGTTGAAGGGTTCTCATGTCAAAAGGTCAGTGTTGTCTAGGGCATTGATCTCCAGTCCTAGGACTAGCGGGATTCTATGAATGGTTAAGTGGGGATGTTAAGAAGGATCGAAATTTGAAGCTTTACCCCTGAACCCTAAAAACCCCAAACCCTCATCAAACTCAAAACCCTAAAGCCTAACATGCACCACAGGAAGGGGGGTGGGCCTGGTTTGAGGACGGCAACTGCATTTCAGGAATATTTTCCAAATGCTTGCATGGACTGACGGTAAGAAAAAGATGTGGTGCTTTTGCTGTACCCTGAATACTAGGGGCTGTGCTTCTATGATCGGGACCCGACGGGCGACCACGATTTCAACATCGTAGGAGCCGCATCCTTCACCGGAAGTCTTGAACCCTAAACCCTGAACCC
>CAJNIZ010004970.1:8977-20379 GCA_905231905.1 Symbiodinium pilosum | reverse complement strand
AGATCAGGTTTAGGGGTTTAGGGTTTAGGGTTTTAGGGCCCTATAATGGAGAATGAAATGGAAAAGAAAATGGAAAATGAAATGGAAACTGGTGTTATATAGGGGTTATTTGAGTAATATTTTATTTGGGGGTACTATGGTACCTATTATAGAGTAAGATTACATCCTCCTTTTGGGGTATAGTGTTTTACATGAGGAATATTATCTTACTAGGTTCAACCACCCAAAAACACTACTCAGCTGGATTTTATAAGGGCTATATGAGGGGTATAAGGGTTATATAGGGGTTTCAGGGTTATAGGGATAATGGAAAAGAAGATGGAAGCTACTATTTAGGTCATGAGGGTTTGGGTTTGATTACTGGCCTTTGGTGAATGAAGGAATGGAAAAGAAAATGGAAACGACTATAATTGGCTAGCTAGGGTCTACTGTAAGGATCCATTCCTTCACTGCTAGCTGAGTGAGGGACAGGAGAATCTGTGCAGTCCTGGGGCTTACTAGGGCTATATATACATATATATACAAAAGTATATATATATATATATTCATTTATATATGGATGCCCCCCCCCCCGCGTACCTACATTTTTTTTTACGCTTTTTGTCAGGTCACTCATCTGCATCAATTACGTCGTCGCCGGCAATCTAGAATTCCACTATATTTTTTAGTTTGCCCCAACCCTTCCAAAACAATGGTTTTGCCAATGTTTAACATTCTCAGGAGCTGAAAAAACATTGGCAGGGCCAATACTTTCAAACTTTCCATGATTTCCAAACTATGACCTGAGAGATATCTTTGTTGAAGGCGGGTAAGCTCGTTGTCTTTAGACAAGCAAGCCAAAACGAGAATATGGTCCCCTGCCTCGTCATGGAGAACCCGGTCGCCTACCTCGCGCGACACTGCCCAAGAAAAATACTACAAGCAGCACCGTCGCAACAAACTCGTGAAGCCTTCATCTTTTCAGGCAGGCATTGAGTGGGAAGCTTGGTACGCGGACGAACTTTCGCTCGTAAGGCACCTCCACTTCCTTGGGCAACATACAGCCATGCAGCTCTCCGTCGCCTTCTCCATGATGATGCGCCCGCACCGGCAGTGTCGCCTAGGAGTTCGTTGGCCGCAGCTCCATCTGCATCTCCTGAAGCACCTCCAGTTCCCAAGGCTGTACGGGAGGAGCAGCGTTGCTTTCGCAAAGCACTATCAGGCTTGTCCGGTGAGACTATCGATTTGGATTCCTCCTCAAGAAGGCGCCGCGAGCCTTGAGTTCAGGAGCTCCTCTCTGCCAGCAATGACAATGAGAAGATCACGCACATTCTCACCACTGACGGCATTCTCCCCAATCACACAGTCAGTCTGCGAGGCCAGGTCCTCTCGCCTCCAGTGGCCGGGATGACATCCTTCGCTACAGGTGCAACAAGAAGGGCTGTCAGCGTTGCTTTCTTCTTCAACACGTACACCCATTCTTCACGGCAACAAACGGGCCTGAGGGTCACTCGCTTCAGATGCAGGCTGCAGCCCTCGTCTCCTCAATGCCCAGTATCCACCTGCTGACGCACATGAGAGAGAGACATGTCCAGCAGGCGGAGAAGGAAATCGTGTGAATGTTCGAAGCCGTCATGCAACGCGGCGCTCTTAAGACCCTCGTCTTGGCTAAGCGGAATCCAGCAATGACAGTTCCCCGTGCGCCAGGTCCTTGTGCCTTCAGAAAAGGTGTTTTGAAGCCTTTGGCCTTGAAGCACATCGCCAACCGCAATGTTATCCTCCACGCTGATTCAGCCCGCTCCTATCAAGTGAAGTTGCCCGGTGTCGTGCACGATTTTGTGGTACACAAAAAGAAACGTGTCAAGAAAAACGGAAAATGGGTGTGGTTGAAGCTGACCTTGTTCGCATCTCAAAGCACACGTTGCCTGATGGCAGCAGAATTTCCTGTAAGGTGGGAACCTAGATTGTGGTCCGCGCGTGGGAATTTATAAGAACCAGAATCTCCAGGAACCAGTACGTAAAGTCTTCTTCCTTTTTTGCTTGCTGCGCAGATTGGCAGTGCACAGCGGGAGTACTGGAGCAGTCGCAAAGATCTCTGGTTGTGTACTGGACATTTGGTGACTTCCCACATGGGAGGCATGGTGAAGAGGTATTGAGTAAAGATATACGCCACCCTGCCTGGGCCTTTAATCTGTGATTTTGAGTAACACTGCATGGCACACTTCTTTGCCAGATGCACACAGGAGAACCAGACATATCGAAATGCACAAGTGACATGATTCTATAGTGGGCCAGTGCTATGTGTGTGATGTGCATGTGCATGCGAACAGTACCAGCAATGCTAGAATGCAGTTGCGCCAGCGCTATGTGTGTGATATGTGCGTGTGCTTCCAGTGCCAACAAGGCTTGAGTGCGTTTTTTTATGCGCGGCTCACAGGCGCAGGAGTACCCAAAGCACACTAACCACGCCACTCCTTTACTACCACCTCGCCACAAGATCTTTACGCTTGAGCATCCAAGGATACTTGGCTGCGCTGGCATTAGATGTCCCTTGGAGCTTTGTATTGGTAAATGTCTATATATGTGTGTATGCATCTACATATATTAGTTCTTATTTTTTGTTATGCATTACGTCGGATTAGATAAGGAACTCCTTGATGAAGGCCGCAAAGGGTAGGTACGTGGGGGGTGGGGTAGCATATGGGTATATATATATACATGTATATGTATATCCGTATGCTATACAGATATAGATCGATATAGATATATATATATATGTACATATACAGATCGATGTAAGGATATACAGATATATAGATGTTTAGGTATACAGTTATCTAGATATATAGATATATAGATATATAGATACAAAGGTATATAGATAGATAGATAGATACATCGATGCATAGATATATGGATATATATCTATATAGATATATAGATCTATAGTTATATAGTTATATAGTTATGTAGCTATACGGATATATAGATATATAGATATATAAACACATAGACGTATATACACATATAGGTATATAGTGGTTTATAGATCGAACGTAGGGTTTTAGGGCTTAGCGCCAAGGATCCACAAAGTAGATGCTCCTGTGCGATTTCATGGCAATTCTGCAAAAAGAAGGCCCTTCATGTAGCCCCCTTAGCCTTGAATGGGCTCTTCAGGGCTTCAAACAAAACCTGAGGTCTTGCGAGTCCCCGCCTGCAGTTATGCGTGAGGTTTAGGGTTCTCCGAGATTTGATTCAGCTGAGAAAGGGGGGTGGTTTCCCAAAATTATGGGTACCATGTAAGCTGACATGGAGAGAGTGTTCTTTCTCACGCTTGGGGCTGTTCAGGCTGCTATGCATCAGAGTTTATAGTTGGGGTGTTGAACGTGTGTTTTGGCATGGGAACCCTAAATCCCGAACCTATGATCTCAAGTTTTTGGCGAGTATGAGTTTTGCTTCATTGTACGAGTCTAGACATTAATGTCATTGGGTCTTGAATCTTTGTTCTTCCGGCACGTGGTTCCGTAGGTGCGGATGTTCATGTAATTGAAGGAAATCAGTTATTCGAATCTTACATTAGCACCTTAACCCCACCTGAGACAAATTATATGGACTTTGCCTATTAAAGCCCATCACGTGTCAGGGCTGAATTTGGCGCTCGGGCGCCGAACCAGCCCTACACCGACGACAGCGCCACGGCTGTGTTATCACATGCAGTTTGGGTTTGGAGTTTAATTAAGGGTTTGAGGATTAGGACTTGGGGTTACGGCTTGTAAGGTTTAAAGGCTTGGGATTAGGGAAGTGGGGTTTAGCATGATGGGGCTTTTGGTTTAAGCGCTTACCGGACCTGTGGCCGATTGCTGGCTGTTAGGTAGCTGAAGTCCTGTACCCAGGCAGTTTTCAGCTAGCTATTTTATGGATTGCAGCTTGCGTCTGTTGAGCGCACAGTGAAGGATCTGAAGCAAGGCATACAAACCTTTTTGTAGCCGGAGCTTTGTTTTTGAGCGTTTTATTCCGTTGGTTTTTGGGTTGCAGAATTGGGAACTTATGTCGGTTCAGAGGCCGGCGTTTTATTGTTACATGCCGCAAAGTAATATAGGTTAGGAGGGTCCCAAAACCCTCCACCTAAAGTATAGGACGCGCAACTTCGGGACGCTTTCATATTATTTTGCTTCCTGCACGGCTGTGTCACGATCACCTGACAATTACCTGCCACATTGTAAATATGACACGATGGACATCCTCTACCAAAAAATATCCTATGTGGAAACCCTAACCTATTCCTTAAACCCTAACTAACTTGTTCTTTCCTTCTATACTAAGAACGCGCAGGAAATTCGGCATGGGCTTGTTGGCTCTGTTGTCTTGGAGGGGTTCCGGGTTCAGGGTTTGAGGAAGTTTTTTTTGCCGTATTGCAAGGATGTTGGGGTTTAGGGTTTTAAGATTTAGGGATTCAGCGTTTAAATTTAGGGTTTAGGGGTTTAGGGGTTATGGTTTTTCTAATTTTGGATGTTTGCGAGTGGCCTTGTCTTGAGATTACAGGCTGAAGTTCTCGTTTCAATGTCCACAGCTCCAAGGTGTCGTTCCTTAAGCCTGAAGCCCAGGTGCTAGAAAAAAGTTCAGACTTACTGAATTTTCCGAAGTTAAGGATTTGGGGTTTGCGGCTTAGCCAGTTCTAGGAAGCTCCATGACATTCAGCCGTGAGCCAAACTTCAGGTTTGCGTTTTTGAATCAGTCAAGCTGGGATTCTACTCAAGCTGTGCTATGGGGGAGTTTGCCTTACCTGAACTATTATCGGGAAGCCCGGTGTAACGACCGGTATTATACTTTGCAATCGAAAGCAGGCTGTTTGAGGGAAGGGTATGATTCGAGCAAATATTGGTACCCGCGCATTCGTCAATAGTTTGTTGCTCCTTGGTCCCTTTTTGGTGGGTGTAGACAAAGTGTGACGCGATGGCTCAAGACGACTATCAGGCATCCCTGGTTGAAACCCTGGAGTGGGTGGCAAGAGAGGCACAAAGAGGGTGCGCAGCAATGCCGCCCATTATGCTGGGTTGAGGGGTAGGGGGCACAGCAATGCAGACCATGCAAAAATTGCGCAGAAGTGCAGCCAGTTACAGGGTTTAGGGGTGGCGGGCAGCAGCGCAGTCTATCAGAAATGGTGCAGAAATGCAGCCAGCCTTTGTTGTGCCCACCCCGCCCCATTTGAGGGGACCCGAATGTCCCCAAACTTGCTTGGAGAGAGGTCATAGGATTTAGGGGTCAGGGAGGTATAAGGCTCAGGGAGGGTTTAGGGCATTTCCTGCACAGGCCGCAAGGTTCCTGTATGAAACGGCAGGGGCTGCGAAGCTCCTGTTGAATGCTCACATTTTTGTAGCGCATTGTGGTCAGCCCTTGTGTAGTACTGGAAAGCCCTCAACCCAAACACAAAACCTGTACAAGGCAAAGGGCTGGGTAAAAGTGCTCAACACGCTAAAATGATCTCCTCTTAGCACCGCCCCGGTACTAACTGTTCCTTCTGTGACAAACAGGTAATCAAAATATGTGGGGAAAATTGTTCATGTTTTGGGGCCAGGGCGAGGGGGATTAGATGGGGTGGGGTTTAGGGTCGCAGGGGTATAGGGCTTTTTAGCTTTGTTCCTGGGATGTGTATGACCGAGCGAGGGAACGGACCCTCATGCCTGAAGACCCTAAACCTTGACTGTGAGACTCTAAAGCCTAGACTGTACATAAACCCTACTAAGACCTAGGCAAATAAACAGCCACAAGCCTGAACGTTCAGTCCGAGATCCTACAAGATTTCCCCAGCACTTCCCTACAGTAAAAGGTCCCGGGCGACCCGATCCACGGAAGGCTCTGCGGGTTTTCTCAGCCGTGACAGCCTCACCCGACTTTATTCCGAACGGGTACGTGTGCTCATGAATTCGAATACTTTAGGCTGATATAGCACAACAGCCCGAAAATGTATTGGGGTGTGGGGGTTTAAATTGAGTGCCACCTATTTACGGTACTTGCTACTGCAGAATGAGGGGTGATCTAGGAAATAGGTACCGGGCACCATTAATCATAGAGGATTACCTGAGTCCGCCGCCAGAGGTGGTGGGGGGGCTGACGACGACGGACATGTGTACCCTCCCTGCGCCCCCCCGATCTGGCCCATCCCCCCGCTTCGAGTCGTCAGCCAGATATACATGGATGATGTTGGCAAGAATGACAATAGTAGAAGGCTTCTCAGAATGATGGGCTCAATCCGTAAAGCTACTAGTAGGCATTGTGCTTTGAGGTTTAAGAAAGAGCAGCATGCATGTCAGGCTTGGGGTGTTCTAAACCTTAAGCTAGAGCACCACATCCTGGCTGATAGTGGGTTCTAGAAAAGGGTCCCCAATGGCATACCCAAAATCTGGGAGGTCCTGCCACAGGAACCCCACAAAGAGGGACTGGTCCCATTGGATGCCTAGTTGTCAGGCCTCACACAAGGAAAAGACAAGGGATTTCAGCCCTAGGTCCTAGGCCACAAACATGTAACCCTACCTGGGTAGCCAAACACCGAAACCCTTAATAGTAGTTTCCATTCCAATATAGCCCATATATATATATATATTTATTTATCCTTATTCCCTACCAACTGGTGTCTCCAAAGCAAAGCACTTGTCAGGTAAGGACCCTGATCTACTAAAATAGTGGTTGTTGGGTACCAGCTATTTGGATTTCTGCTTGTTTTTGGTGCGCCCTAGTACGGCAGGGGCCTAAGCACATGTTAATGTTATGGTTCTAAAGTCCTTGTTTAGTTATGATGTGGGGTACCTCGAATAATCAGGCTTCAACATGATAGTGGACATGGTTTTTGGCCTTACAGTACACGCTAACGATACACCTAGATAAGCACCGTTTCCATTTCAGTTTCCATGTTCTCTTCCATGTGCTTCTCCATTGTTGGGGCATGATACCCGAAACCCTAATTTCTACACCCTAAACATCCCTAAACCCGATGCCCTTAACCCTAAACCCGATATCCTAAAGCCTAAACCCTAAGCCCGATACCCTAAACCTCAAACCCTCAACAGTCCACCCTAAGAAGGGATTATCCCCCTATAATGGAGAATCAAATGGAAAAGAAAATGGAAAATGAAATGGAAACGGGGGGAATATTGGGATTTAGGGAATTTAAATTAAGTTACCTATATTGGGGAAACCCTATTATTTACTATATATACCAATTATGGTAAGGGGGATGCATGCTCCCGCTCAGCTCATATCGTGAACTGACGTAGACCTGCAATGTAGGTAAACAAATAGCTAGAACACATTATATATATATATGCAAGAAGACCTTTATTCACTTGACTTTGGGGGGTTGAGGAAACTCTTGTGCAAACTAGATGGCCCCTGCACGTAGTCCTGATCCCCGAACCTTCATCAACAAGAAAACTTCATCACAAGCTCGAATGAGCTCACTCTTGTTTTAGCACCTGTTGGGAAGACACCCCAAATATAGCAGGCACGCACCAAAGTCGGCCTTGCTTCCTGATTTCATGTTTTTGCCAAGGGCTCTGTGCAATGAATTCTCTGAACCCTAAACCTTCAGATCGCAGGCGCAGGAGAAGGCACCTGGAGGTCCCAGTGGGTTCCACTCCCGTGAGAGGCCCCGCAATCCGCGTGTGGATTTTTCTTGAAATTCCTGAGGCCTACCCTGGGGGTCCATGTTTGTAAATAGTACCTACATTCAGCTCCAAAGTCTATAAATATGGCCTACATTAGCCTATTTGGCGCCTTAGGGTTATTGAGGCTAATGACACTTCTGATCCCAAGCTTTGCCTTGTATGCTTGGCCTTGTCTCAGGTCTGTGCAAGGCACAATGTGCTTGCGATTTGTCTTTCCCAGAATTGGAGTCTGAAGACGTTTTGGGTAGCCTCCAAGTCGTGTTCTGAGAGTCGGACATCTGCAGGCTGTTCTTAACCCAAAATCTCAAACTCCATACCCTAAACCCTGTATAAACTCTAAACCCTATACCCTGAACCCTAAACCCTATGTAAACCCTGAACCCTAAATGGGGATTCAGAGCCATGACAAGAGCTACTTAAGGCCGAGTCGCGGAGCGATTGAATGTGGGAGCGTATCGAATTGTCTGTCACATCATCCCCTGAGTGTCTAGGGTTTAGGGCTTGAAGTCCCCATTAAGTAGATAGAACATGGGGTAGACGGGGGTCCTATTACAATATGCCCAAAACCATGTGCTATCTACTTAAGGGGGACTGTAGGGCTATATGAGCTGTAATGATGGCTGGGGGTTCTTGACACTTTGGCAAAGAAAGTGTTCAGGGTTTTGGGTTTAGGCCTGTGGGGCACATGTGAGCTACAGTCTAGACTCCTTAAAGGGAGGCTATAGAAAGGATTATCTAAGGGAATATGATGGGGGGATACTAGGAGTTTAGACTAACTGTCATATAGGGATCATATAGGGAGAATGGAAAAGAACATGGATAGCATCATTTAGGGTTTAGGGATATCAGCCCGAAAATGGAGAATCAGAACATTACATCGGAACTTGGATGACTTCCGGATTTCGGAACCAAGACACTCCTAGTACCCTCAACGGGGTTGTGGGGCCCCCAATACCGAGTAGAGGGTAGTTGGAGGGCCTAGGTACTTCGAAGGCTGCACCAGTCGTTCTCCTACACGTCTCTAAGTCTTGACGGCCCCTGTTTGCGGGGATGTCGGAATTTGGGGGTGTACATTGGGGTCCCCCTATCTTGGGAAACTACCACATGTCTAGTCGAATCTGAAGCACCAGGTGATCACCCGGTAACCCTCGAGGCGCGAAGCCCGACCTGCGTAATCGGCAAAGCCCGAAAACCCTGACTGGGGTGTCTGTTGTTGAATAGCATTGTGCAGTTCATTTACAGATGAAATATAGTCTTGTTTCAAAGTACCTCAACACTATTCAGATTGAA
The DNA here is from genome assembly GCA_905231905.1 of Symbiodinium pilosum. Classification (NCBI taxonomy): domain Eukaryota; class Dinophyceae; order Suessiales; family Symbiodiniaceae; genus Symbiodinium; species Symbiodinium pilosum. The sequence continues at coordinate 11,449 of CAJNIZ010004970.1, read as the reverse complement.
ACATTGCAGAAATCCTATAATCCAAGCCCTGAACTTGCAACCCTAAACTCCCAACCATAAACTCTCCAACCCTCAACCCTAAACTCCGAACCCTAAACTCCCAACCCTAAACCCTCAAACCCCAGCCATTGGACCTTGGAGGCACCGCAACTCCGCCTCCGGTGCTGCGCCGCCGAAGAAGGATATCTCATGGGTTCCTAATTCGGCAATTTTAGGGATATATTGGGGTATATCGGAAAATGGAAAAGAAAATGGCAACTACTATATTATAATACGGTGTATGTTGGGGGTTATAGTCCCGCTTAAGTAGATAGAATATGGCTTTGGGCACATTATGCTAAGATCCCCATATACCTCATATTCTATCTACTTACCCAGGGTAGTATAGGGAGCGGTATGGGAGCGGTGGTAGGGGAATCTATGAATACTTTTGTTGAGTTTTAGGTGTCAAAGCGGTTAGGGCTTTTAGTTTGGGATTTAGGTTTCAGAGTCTGAGAGGTGTGAAGTTTGGGTTTCGGGCTGTAAGGGCCTTGAGGGCTCAGTGTTTTTGGGCTGGAGATTGGGGCTTGCAATCCAAGCTTGATGGTAGTTTTAGATCCCCAGTTCCCAAAGTATATAGCTGGCATGTATAGGCTTTAAGGCCAGATGTAGGGCCTCTTTGCAGACTAAGAAACCCAGGTGGGTTGGCTCAGGCATAGGATGTTTGGATAAGGTACTGAGGAAGAAGGAAGGTTACATGGTGGTTTGTCAACATCGTCGTATCTTTTTGGGGTCCTCAATCCCAGATAGGGTGGCCCTGTCCAAATTAAGTTAGCCACGTCCCTCTATTGAAAACACAGCACTCCCCTAATAATAAAGATTCCTCCTATACATGGAGAAGTATTCATTATCAGGGCCGGAGGGGGGGTCGAAATTAACCCTAAACCCTAAACACCGAAGCCCAAACCCTAAACCCTAGGGACGGGATTAGGGAGTGCACAGCTTCTTGCAATCTTCTGGCTTTCCCTACCACTGCCCCTATACAACCCCCCAGCCTCAATCATCCCAGTTGAGGGGACACTACGGGAGGAGATCGCTGGGGGGGGGGGTGTGGTAGGGGAACCCACGTGAAAAAACGTATTAGGGTTGAGGGTTTGAGGGTTGGGGTTCAGGGTTTTCAGCAACCAGTTTGGAGCAAACGTGACGCCCCCGACTTTTCCTAGATCACCGATTTTCCCATTCAAGTTGTCATACTCTTTTGCTTAAGACTCCCTTACCTCCTTCAGGCCCGCTCAGCTTTGGATTTAACAAAACGAAACCCTGGAGCCTCCCCCAGACGGTGTAGGCCTTCGGATTTTGGCCTGAGCCTCACGTTTAGGGGTTTAGGGTTTTGGGGGTTTTGGGTTTAGGGTTTACCCCTAACCTTACCGGAAGTTTAGGGACCGCAGCTCCATCCAACCTTTGGCCTCTAGGTGATCTCCGCCACGCGGTTTAGGGTTTAGGGTTTAGGGTCTAGGGTTTAGGGTTTACTTAAGTTAGCCTCCAATCCTAAACCCTAACCCTTCACCCTACGCCCTTAACCCCATCTGCTAAACCCTAAACCCTATGCCCTAAATCCTAAATCCCAGATGCTAAGCTCTAGCGCCCAAACCTCATATGCTAAACACCCCACATGACAAACCTGAAACCCTGGGCCCTAAACCCCATATGCTAAACCGTTAACCTACACCCTAAACCCTGGGCCCTAAACCTTAAACCCCATGTACTAAACCCTAAACCCTGGGCCCTAAGACCTCAGTCCTAAATCCTAAGCTCCGAAAGCTCTACATCCTACACCCTGAGCCCTAGACTCACTGCTTGGAGGGTCATGGGGACTTAGTAAGTTGGTTAATAACCGTGATAACCCATAAAAGTATCACCAATTTTCTACATTATTAAGCTACTTACTAAGTCCCCATGACCCTAAACCCCAAACCCTAAACCCTAAATCATATATGTATATGGTGCCCCCCCCCCCATGTAGCATATATATATATATATACATATAGATAATACTTTCCATTTTCTTCTCCATTATTACTAAGTCCGCATGACCCTCCAAGTAGCCTATGAGAGGAGCCTGATCCTCCGAAGCCTCTCAGCGATAACCCAGAGGCCGAGATGCTTGAACTTAGGGGTTTAGGGTTAGGGGTTTAGGGGTTAGGGGTTTAGGTTTTAGGGTTTAGGGGTTTAGGGTTTAGGGTTTAGGGGGGCCGCTATAGGGGGGCTATGTGGGGTGGTCCAATTCTGTGGGGCTTCTTTGTGGTTCCCTATGGATATAGGGTGTTGGCGTTTAGGCTTTTGGGCTTTGGGGTTTCTGATATAGGAAGGTTCCAGATGGTCCCTAAACCCTAAACACCCTAAACCCTAAACCCTAAACCCTAAACCCTCTCTACCTATATATATTTAAACCTTAATGGGGTCGTTCCTCCCGTTTGAACCTTTAGGGGCTTA
>CAJNIZ010004969.1:97557-112772 GCA_905231905.1 Symbiodinium pilosum | reverse complement strand
AGGGCCTTGCAGGGGCCTCCAAGGTACTCCAGGGGCCTCCAGGGGCCTTCGGGGGCCTTCGGGGGGTCCAGGGACCTCGAGGGGCCTCCAAAAACCCCAAAAAAACTGGCAGAAACGCGTTTTGAACGAAAAATGCGCCCGCCGCGTACCGCCAAAGCCTCGAACCTTGGGCGAGGCTGAAGTTGCATGCGGGATGGTCAGGCTGGACTAGGCCACCCGCCATGGGAGGGGGGGGGTGGCCAGGCTGAGGCGTGTCTGCAAAGAGGAGTAGAGGGGGTTTTTGAGGCTGGATGCCTCGGCGAATTTGTGTTCCTTTCCAGCAACCCAGATACGCGAGCCTATTTGGTCCTTGAAGTCCGGAAGAGTGAAGCGTTCCATGGCCAAAGCTCCACCATCCGTGTGCATCACTGGAGCAGCTAGGATATGAGTAGCGATAGCAAAGGTAGTGGTAGTAGTGCTAGCGGTGGTAGTAGTATTCGTATTAAGTATAAGTAGTAGTAGTAGTAGTAGTAGTAGCAGTAGTAGTAGCAGCAGCCAAGGCAGTAGTAGAAATCATGATAGTTGCGATTGTAGTTACAGACTCGAACGAAGGGTGCGCTTCATGCAGTGTTTCTGGGGTCATGGCATGACCTCGCTATTTCTGTCCTTGACCACCTACACCTTGATACTTTGCGATTATGACCATGAGTTTGAAGGTTTAGGGTCCTTCAATGCACCTATGACCTACGGGTCGTTGAATGCTGACAGATCCATCATGCTATGCCCAAACATGAAGCACCCACGCTCAATGGACGCTGCATCACAGCAAGTGCAACGCAATCCTTATCCCAAGCACAAATGCACGTATTTAAGGTTCATCTGAGGCTTACCAGGTTCTTTTTTGGAGGAGAGACAGAAAGAACATAAGTTTTCTAAGCAAGCCGATGCTGAACGAGTACAACAACATGCGCGGTAACAAAGCATTTGTATGTGGTTCCCCCAAAACCCCAAAACCCATATTATATATGCTACATGGGGCCTGCTGGAGCTCAAGGATCTGAAGCCCTTAGCCCCAAACCCTATAAACCCTGAAGCCCGATTTAGGGTTTGAAGTTCAGGGTTCAGGGCTCAGGGTTTAGGGTTTATAGGCTTCAATGTTTCGCCGTGAGAAGATCGCAGGATGCCATTCAATTCGTCGAGGGCCTCGAGGAGGTGGATGCCGGCTCGGGCATTGTACCGATTTAGGGGATCCAAGACTATAGATAAGACCTACATTGGGCCCTAAAGCCTATACATTGAGCTTAGTGGTGCGCTATAAGGTTTGAAATTTTCGGACGTAGAGTTCGGAATCTAGCGCTTCAGGTTTAAGATGCAGGCACCTAGCCTACACAGTGTGTATACCTTGGGCCCAGAGGGTTGCTTTGTAGGTGTATTGGGCCTGCAGTGTATCCCGCGTAGACCTCTCCCACCCTATGGGACTTAACTTGTATCCCGGGTCAGGCTTTTAAGGTTTCCCTACACCCTAAACCCTAAATAGTAGCTTCCATTTTCTTGTCCGTTATCCCAAAATAATCCCTGTAAAACCCCTAGGGTTTAGGTCCGACAAGTAGGGTGTGGTGGTCGGGTGATGAGGTTCAGGGTTCAGGTTCTGTGGTTGAGGCATGTTGGCAGGCTCTACCCTAAGGGCTCAAACACCCAGTGATTTGGTACTTGGGTTTTGGGTAATATTGATTCTAGTACAGGTTTTGGGCAAGTATACGATGAATTATTAGGTGCTTGGACTCTTGGGGCTCTTCGTTTTGAGCATTAGCATGGCGGACTTAAGAGGGTTTTCTTCTTCGTTCTCAAACTAACCCTAAGGGTCCAAGTATCTAATAATCATATACTTACCCAAACCCTGTGCTGGAATTACTATTACCCAAATCCCAAGTACCTACATATTGGGTACATAGACCCTTAGGGTAATAGAACACCGAGTCTGAGGATTCAGATAAACGACCGACTTGTTTGGGAGACTTTCGGAAATTTGAAGATGTGCGGCTTTGAAAGCTTAAGCTACAAAGCTATGGTTGGCTACCAGGCCAGACTTCTCTACCCTAGACTCTAAAGCTAGCATAGTGGTCAGGGTCCTTATTCTAAAGGTTGAATGAAGTCTGCCAAACCCCTGTAACCCCAAATCTGTTTATAAACATGTATGGGTTAGGTTTAGGGTTTAGGTTTCAGGGCTTGGGGTTTAGGGTTCAGTGCTTAGGGTTTAGGGTTCAGTTTAGGGTTTAGGGCTTAGGGCTTCTCAAAAGCAATCCTTACGCAATACCCAATAAGAACCGCAGTATCCTCTTAGGGTCCCTAGCGGACACCTTTTTGCGTTAAAACTGTAGACCATCCAAAAATCTGAGCCCAGCCAAAATCCGGGCCAGTTGACGCACATCGACGCGGCGATGGATGCCGAAGCACACCGGTGGACTCTTAGTCAAATATAGGACTAAGGGTCCAAGGACCCAAATAATAGGGTTTTATGGCCCAGATACTATACAATTAATGGCATTTGGGCTCTGAAGTCCCCTATTATTTGGGTCCTTGGACCCTTAGGGTAGGATTACTTTCAGTAACGTTAGACCTTGTGAAAAAAGAGTAGTTGAGAATCCAATGAACAAGATCATGGAAAGTGAGATGGAAACTGGGATTGCAGGTGTCATTAGGGATGAGGGTTTAGGGCAACCCTAGACCATGTGACATAGCTTCTAATATGAGCCTTAATGTAGACTGTTTCAGGGTGTAGTCAGTACCCAAGGTTTAGCGTTTAGGGTTTTGGGACCCCCCTCCAAGTCCCTTGTGGTACCCATTGCTGGGTAGTGATTGACCCAAAGTAAGGTATCTTATGAGGAGCATCTACTTCAGTTCGGACCTAATATTTCGGGACAGGGAATAGTAATAGAAGGCCTTTATGTGCTGTTCAATATTTGCAGTTGAGTTCTGCTTGAAGGACGTGAAGCTGTTATCACAGCTACTAGCAAGCGGCGGTGAATCTTGCAGGGCGACAGTTGTCTTCAAAAGCTAAGATGACAAATGGGGGTTGTTCTACAGGTCCTTGTAAAGGAGGGACCATTGGGAATACACTTCCTTAAAAGGGGTTCCTAACCAAACAGGGAATTTACTTTATGGCCATTTTGGGGACAGGTATTTAAAAAAAAACTACCAAATGCTTTGCCCTAGAAAGCCTCCTGGCTGGGCTGGGTGACATTTTCGTAGTGACTTGCGTCTTGAACAAATGTGTCCTTGAACGCGCAACTAGGTGGGTTGCTGTTAAATTCAGGAACTTAATTCAGGTTACGGAGGAAGCCCTATTATCTAATATAGATATCCCTAAACCCTAAACCCCATTATGGTAACTAAAATTCAGTTCCTGAACAGCAGCCGGGAAACTTGTTCATCTCGCCCTTCTGAAACGAAGTAGCTTGGATGGGCTTGAGGTTTTGGGGTTTAGGGTTTAGGGGGTCCCTAAGTCCGAAAATCCTGTCCTTCATGCCCAAGTCTGCAAGGGTTTAGGGTTTTAGGGTCTTAGAGTTTCGGTTTTAGGGGTTTAGGGTTTAGCGTTTAGGGTGGTCTACAGATCTTACCTAAATAGCCATAATACTGACTACCTGGACCAAACCTGAACTCGAAACCCTAAGCCGTATGGAAGCATCGTTGCCTTTACCTTGAGCCCTCAGCCCAGGTACGAACCCTACACATTCAACCAACCACACAGACCCTAAGGGTCCAAGGACCCAAATAATAGGGTTTAAGGGCCCAAATACCAGTAATATTATAGCTTTTGGGCCCTAAACCCTATCATTTGGGTCCTTGGACCCTTTGGGAGAGAAACCTCCCAACTCACAACCTTGGTACCTCAAAAATATCATAATGGTGATGGTATAGGTTGGGTACTGCCTCCACACAGTAACAATCTATATAGGGGTCCTATCAAGGGCTATATATAACCATATCATAGTTATTATGCAACTGTTGCTGAGGGGGGGCAGTACCCAAATCAGAATGGTGATGGTATAGGGTTTAGTTTTTTTTTGGAGGGATGAAGGGGGGGGGTGCCTCTTTGTGGGAGTTGGCATCATGAGGATTATAGCGGTTTGAGGTTTATGTTCGGGTCCACTTGTTTCGGAGGCTACAACTGCTACAGGGTTTGGGGCGCCTCATATGGAAAGTATGTATGGGGTGTTATGGAATGATCTTGATGACCTTTTACGCTAACTTCTTTCGTGGGGGTTGGAGTTCTGAACTGTTCTCGTGGGTCACATTTCAGGTGCGATTAGCATCTCCATGGGGTGGCTCCAGGCCTCAATATAGGGTTTAGGGTTTAGGGTTCCTTGGACCCTTAGGGTTAGTCTAAGGCCCCAACCACGGGCTCCTAAAAAGAGGGTTCTACTGGGCCCTTGTTTTCTGGGTCTTAACTATGGTTCCTTATCTGGGTTTGGAGTGTACATATTAGTATACGAGGACCTCACAATGAAGGGCCCATACTAAGACCCATGGCCCATGGTTCCAACCCTAGACAAACCTAACCCTAAACCCTAAGCCAAGCCGCTATGTGGAGGTTTCCCAAAATTAGGGGTACCTGTTTGGGGATCCCCATGATAAGGACTATAGTATATTGGGGTCTATATTTGGGGGGGTACTCTAATTTTGGGAAACTGCCATGTCTCAGGACCTTGCCCTTGGGATGTAGGTTGAGCCTTGTCTGCATGAAGCAACCCTAAGGGTCCAAGTACCCAATAATCATATACTTGCCCAAAAGTTGTACTATTATTACTATTACCCAAAACCCAAGTACCTTATTATTGGGTACATGGACCCTTAAGCAAGCTCTCTGAGGGTTTAGGAATCAGGTCTTCACACTTCAAAGTTTACTGTTCCCGGTTTGGGGCTTCCTTGTGAAATATGAGGGCCGTTGTCAAAATTATGCCCCCCTTTTGGGTGCCCTAAATATTAGGTGCCGTATTATAATAGGGATCCAAAAAGGGGCCATAATTTTGACAACCACCCATGTAGGCGCTTGAATGGCTAAACCTTGGCTCTGAAATTTGTTCCGCAGTGATATGAGGTTTCCGAGACTTCTCTTTGGCCACCCAAATAGCGCACAATCCCTAGCATAAAGGTTCAACACAATGGACACATATCATTTTGGAGAGCTGCGCACACGTGCTGCAGTAGCAAGATAATCTTTGTAGTGGTTCAGTATTGTACCATAATGGTTGGGTATTGCCCCCAGTTTGCCCCCACTCAGTAACAGTTGGATGATAATTTTAAGTAGTAGGGATATGTATATATATGACCCTCAATATTACCCATCACAGAGACTGTTACTAGGTGGGGGGCAGTACCCAGCAGAATGGTTACGTCAAACACTAAGGTTTGGAGTTCAGAATTTGGAGGCTTAGAACGGTTGTGTTTAGGGCTCAGGGATGCGAATTTGAAGCGGACGTATCCCATCTCGAGACTCCTTCAGCATGGCAACCCTAAACCATTGTGCAGTGAGTTTGTTGGAGCCGCTGAAGATGATAAGTTCTAGCGGGCGTAGATAGCAATTTCTAAGGTTGAAACCATGGGCCCCTTGTATGGGCACTGAACCCTGGAATCCTTGTATACCTACTATATACACATTTTTTGCCCTTAGGGGTTCCTAGAATCCCCCTTAAAAGCCTAAGGGCCCATCTTGGGGGCCCATACTTCTAACCTTAGGCCATTGTGCAAGATGTACACATGTTAAGGCGACTCACATTTGGGAGTTGGTACCGGCTTCCACGACAAGTTGTGCATGTTATATGATTCTCCCTACGGTTTCAATCCTAACTAAACTCGGGGATGTGGGGACACTGCAGGTTCTACCCCCAAATTTCTGCACAAACGGTAGTGAGATCTACAGGAGGATGTTGGCATGATCTCAGGACTGCCCGAAATTGTTAATGCTAGTGGTATCATTACTGCTATTCTCATTGCTATGATACACTGACTATTACTATTTTCCGTCCTCTGATGATTCCTATTACCGGTATTGTTATAATGTAATAGCTGAGGGGTTGGGATGTAGGGCGCAAGGTTTAGGGCGTCTATAGAGAGAGAGAGAGAGAGGGAGGGAAAGAGAGAGAGAGAGAGAGAGAGAGAGAGAGAGGGAGAGAGGGAGAGAGATAGAGAGAGACACAGAGAGTGAGAGAGAGAAAATAAATCAAAGGCTCTCTACCAACACACCCCTGAATGCCGGCAATTTAGGCAGTTACCACCTTAAGCCCTCGATGCAGATAACTCAAGCCCCTCGACCCTGAACCCTTCATCTAGGCAGCTTTAGGTGGAACCCCCTAAAACCGAATCCCCAAATGAGTAGCATTTCATTTTGGGGATACTATGGCACTGAATATAGAGCTTCCCTGTGGGCACGCATTGGTCAGACCTTTATTCCCTTCCGCTCTTTCTTTGTAGGGCTCAGAGGTTTCGGGTTTAGGGCTAGTCAAGGCCAATGGAGGAGTAACCTCAGGGAGGGAGCATTGAGCGGGTGGTCAGGGAACCCACAAGTAACTCTGGCTCCAAGCCCGTGCATCGCACACATACTTCGGGCCCTATCTATAAACCTTGCCTCCTTTAAGCCATTTGGATCCCTTGGGCCCCTTTGGAAAGGGACCAAAGTTACAGTTATTATATAACCCCCGAAACCTGAGTAACGATTACTGCTACGCGGGGATCCAGTATATACCTGTTGGATTCTGATTAAAGATAGTCCCTACAAGCCTCTCTCTCTCTCTATATATATATATATACATACGTGCATATACCTAGTTTCCACTTCCTGTACCTTTGACCTGGGATAGTATCCCCACACCGGATGTCTAGGGCTCGGCTATGAGGCTCATAGGACTATGGCCACCCGCGGCCACCCATCCCCCCCCACGGGCCCAAGCGAAGAAGTGACAACATCTACTACTATAGTCCCCCTTAAGTAGACAGAATATGGATTTGGGTATATTATAGTAAGATCCTCATATACCCCATATTCTATCTACTTAAGGGAGACTATAAGCCTTAATAAGCCGGATTTAGGGTTTAGGGTAAGCCTTAATGAAGCCCTCATGGTCCCCAACAACCTTAGCAAGGTCCCTAGTTTGTCAGAGCCCAAGTACTGGGGGGTCTCATCGTAGCCCTATGATCTTAATCCCTATGACCCTAAACCCTAAAACCATAGACTCGATGACCCTAACCCCTAAACCCCAGACGGCTCAACCCTAAACTCTATAAAGGGCATGGCCCAAGGACGGTCCTGTTGATGGGCCCTTTGGGCTCAGGGAAGACAACGCTCTTTAACCTGCTGAGCTCCAAGGACTTCAGCTCCCTAAGGCTTGCAAAGTTTAGCGCTTAGGGTTTGAGGATATGAGGGTTTAGGGTTTACTGGATCAATGTTGGCGATCCTTTCTACTTTTTGGGGTATGGGGTTCCTTTTATTTATGTAAAAGGGATCCTTTTCCTTCCTAGGGTGAGGTGTGCCAAGTTTAGGGTTGAGGGCCCTGAGTTGACGGCCTGGGATTTAGGGCATAGGGTTAGCTTTTTTACACAGGGCTTGGTAGTAGGAAATTCTTGTATAGTTTAGGTTAATCTTCCCGATGTAGGTACTTAGGACCCTTCGGGTTTACAAAGTGACGGGTTGACCCTAAACCCTTTGAGGGTTCAAGGGTTGAGGGGTTCAGGGTTAAACCCTGTCAGGGTTTTCTAAAGTCCTCGAAGAGGGAAAGGTTTCAGCCCCAAGGCAGCTTAGGAAGATGTTTTGTTCAGGTGTAGGGTTTAGGGTATTGTCCTAGATTCCTTGTATAAGTAGGCACCTGAAACAGACATCAAAATGATACTGATAATTGCAAGTTTTGGACTCCTGTAGTACATGCATGAACCCCTAAACCCTAAACCTAAACCCCTTGAATGTGGGTCTGTAACCTAAGTAGGGTAACCCTGCAAGTGCTCCACACGCAACCCCTTCTCTGGCGTCTCAAGCCATTAGCTGTCCACCTTCCCGAATCAAAACCCAAAGGCTCCGTGTAGCTATGTAGTCTATACTAAGGGCCCAAAGGGGTTCCCACATAATTACTTTAGGACCCAAGATGACCCAAGTATATACCATCTAGCTACATGGAGCCTTTGAGAAAGCAAGGGTACCTCAGACCCCAAAGACCTTCAGTTTTAGGATTTCATATACAGAATTATATTATAGGGTCCTAAAGCTACAGGTCTTTTGGGTTTAAGGGAGGGCTAACCTCGAAAGGACGCCTTTGGGGCAGATGGGCGTAGCCAACATCAGACACAGCTCTCTGGAGCCGGATTCTAAGGCTTGGCAGATGCAGCTTCAGGGTTTGAAGGTTTAGGGGCTTAGGGGTTTAGGGTTTAGGGTCTAGGGTTTAGGGTTTGGGGTTTGGGGTTTAGGGTTTAGGGTCTAGGGTTTAAGGTGTAGGGTTTAGGGTTTAGGGTGTAATACCTCGGGTTTAGGTTCGAGGTCTTGCGGAGTGTGTAGTTTTAGAGTTTTGGCTTTATGAGGGTTTGGGGCTTAGGTTTCAGGTCCTGGGATTTAGGTCTTAGGGGCGGCGAGAGTTGAGGGGGGGGTTTTGGATTTAGTGGTGAAATTTTAGGTCTCGGGGCAGAGTCTAGGCTTGTACTCTTAAACCCTAAACCCTAGTCTAGAGATTTAGTTTTTGGGTTTTGGGCCGAGGTCTGTTGATTTTGTAAGTTTAGGGTCCAGGCTGTTTGTGCTTTGTCCGGTGTACGGTTTGGGGTTTTGGTGCTGTTTGCCTGTTGTTAGTCCTCGTTAGCCTAAACCCTAAACCCTAAATCCGAAACCCTTACCCTAAACCCGGACATGAATAGGTTGTACATTAGGTCAATCCCCCCTATAGTAATGGCTCCTTAATATGGAGTTAATAGGACCTTAATATACCTACAGTAGTACCTTGTGGTACCCATTACTGGGTGGGGGATTGACCCAAGTTGTACACATCCCGGAGCTTCGATCCCCGGACCCCGAGCTCTTCAGCCCTTCACGCCAGTCACTGAACTATATGAGTTATAGTCTAAACGTCTAAACTCCTTAAAGGGGGGTTATAAGGGGGATTATATTGGGGAGTATTATAGGGGTTACTAAGGGGGATACTAGGAGTTTAGATTATGGCTCATATCAGGGTTTGGGCTTCTGGGGTTTTGGGCTTTGGGCTTTAGGGCACAGGGACTCTTATGGGGACCCTTAACAGGAATAGTCCCCCTGAAGTAGATACTGTAGAATATGGCTTCGGGGCATATTATAATAAGATCCCCATATGCCCCATATTCTTTCCACTTAAGGGGGACTATGACCCCAATAATATAGCAGGAATATGACAGGAACATACCCACCAAGGTCCCGATATTCCCATTATAGTGCTACTGTATTCTTGGGATTCCCTCTTTAGGGTTTTCATTAGAGCCCTTCTCAAGTAAGTCTGCGCGCCATGCTGGTGCTCAGAAGAGGCATTCATGTCTGTGTTCCCCTGAAACTCTGTACTTGAAGGTTCATGGGACTTAGTAACTACCTATAACTGGGGTCATAACCTTACTTACGTACACAAGAGGTAACCTTAACATACGTACAGTTGAGGTGATTGTAGGACATGTTTGAAATTAAGCCCAGTTTACCCTAAAGCCCAAACCCTAAACCTACTCCACCAGAAGTCTGCATCCTTCTGTTTTCGGTCCTACGCCCTGCATGTCTAATCCTGAATCAATGGACTTGCCTGAGTTCATGTAGAATAAAGTGGCCATGGTGTCTAGCCAAACCTGCCCTAAATCTCACTATCTTCAAGCCCAACTCCAAAATTCCTAGTCCAAGTCGGGTGTGAATTCCGGTGGGGCCATATGAGCTATAGTCTAAACTCCTTAAGGGGGGGTTATGTAGGGGAGTATATACCGCAGTACTATGGGGGTTATTCAGGGGGATACGAGGAGTTTAGACTACCTAGACCACAAAAAATATGCAAATTAGTTTTTATAGCTTTAAATCCATAATATAACAGCCATGAAGGCCATTTATACTTTTGGGGTCCAGGTATCCCTGGGGCTCCACGTCTATAAATAATCCCTACATTGGGCCCCAAAGTTTATAGATAGTACCTACATTGGGCTATTTGGAGCCCTAGGGTATGGCTCACATGTAGACGACAGCTTTCGGAGAACGACGCCACCATCCACAGGTCCCGAGATTCCGTGGCTCTAAAGGAGCAAGACCTTACCCTAAGGGTCCGAATACCCAATAATTTGACCTAGTACGGGTTAAGGGTTTAGGGTTCAGGGTTTAGGGTCCGAATGCCCAATACGTAGACCTAGTACCTAAGTAGGTCTCTTTAAAGGGACATATAGGGATATATGTATGTAGAGGTTTTAGGGTTTAGGGCCCTAAGGGTCCATGTACCCAAGAGTTAGGTACCTGAGTTTTGGGTAATAGCAATTCTCGTACAGGCTTTGGGAAAGTATATGATTATTTGGTACTTGGACCCTTAGGGCTATGAACGTCAGAAATGACTGATTGGAGGTTGGCTCTGCACAAGCACAGGCGCGAGGAGGGAGAGGATGAGTGAAGCCACACGCTGAAGCCAGATTGGTGCCTGTCCTTCTCGTGCCGTCGCCGGTTGCCGCGCCGTGGCATCAATCAGAAAACTGAGTCGCTGTTATGGAACTCAAATTAAGTATATATAGTAAATAATAGGGTTTCCGCAAAATGGTAAATTAATTTACGTTCCTTAACAGCAACCCAGAGAAGCGCGCTCAGATGTTTTCAGTTTGCTCTCACTGAGTTGTGCGCGGGGCCATGCTCTCCTTGGCATTTGTTGGGAGAAGTTCTTAGCCCACTGATTTCCAGTTGGGTTCCGTAGCCCCAGTTCCCAAACCCCAAACCCTAAACCCCAAACCCTAAACCCTTAACCCCAAACCCTAAACGCTAAAAAATCATCCCCAAAATGCCCTCTACAGGCCATGACCTCAAAACGTCCAAAGCTGAGACTGAAAAGCCTGACCTCTGCATTCTCCCTCCAGGGTAGGGAATATCAAAGCCCTTCAGGGTAATCACTTAAAGAAAAAGCTGAAAGGCCATTGTTCTACATACAGGTGAACCCCCAAATACCCAAAGGGCATCTACTTTGACCCCAAAAACATCTACATGGGAACCTCTGGGCCGGAAGTATTCCTTACCAAGCGTGAAAGCCGGTAGCCCTTTTAGCCTCAACCTTAGGTTTAAACCCTAAACCCCAAATCCAAACCCCTAGCCCAAACCCCAAACCCTAAATCCCACATCGTAAATCTTAAATCCTAAGCCCCTAACTCGACCAAGCCCTACACCCCAAAACCCTAAAGCCCAAAACCCTAAACCCTAAAACCCTATATAGAACCCATTATAATAGTTTCCATGTTCTTTTCTATTATTCCCAATATAACCCCTATATAACCCCAATATCGCCCCTAAATAACCACCAAAAGCAGTTTTGTAACGCCTAATACCCTAAACCCCAAAACCCTAAACCCTAAACCCCAAAACCCAAAACCCTAAACCCTAAACCCCAAAGTCTTTCAGCGTCGCCAAGGTTCAGCGATGGCAATCCTCAGATGGAGGTCTTTGCCTCATAGACGCAGTGCCCTGGATGGCAGATTAGGGGTTTAGGGTTTTGGGTTTAGGGTTTTGGGTTTAGGGTTTAGGATTTAGGGTTTAGGTCTTATAAGAGTAATGCTTACAGGATTGGGCTTTAGGGTCTGGGGGTTTGGGTCCTAGGACTTAGGGTATAGCGGTTTGGATTAGGTTTTTTTCCTCGGAGAGCTGAGGGTTTAGTTTAGGGCTTATGGGAGTAGGGCTTAGGGTTGAGGGCTTAGTGCTTCGGGCTTATAGGATTAGGGTTTAGGGTTTCAGATCTAAGCTTTAGGGCTTAGAGGATTAGGGCTTTCTGGTTGGGGGTTTCAGGTTGAAGGCTTAGGGTTTAGGATTCAGGTTTGCGTCTTGGCTTACCCTTAATTAGGGTTATAGGGTCTTGAGTTGTAAGCACCTAGGCCTGAATACAGGGTAGTTGGAGGGTGTTTGCGGTTTAGGTCTTTGGGGTAGCTGTCTCATGTCTAAGGTTGGAAGCATAGGCACCTAATCACCAAGGGCCATGACAATTAGGGAGGTTGTAGGGGGGTTAAAGCTGCTATGTGTACGCAGATATATATATATATATGTGTGTGTATATATACACACATGTGTGTGGCGCGTATTCAGTGTCTAGGCACCTGCCCATGGTTTTTGGCCGCACAAGAGGCCTAAAGAGCTATTCAAGTTTTTGAAAGTTTCTCTAAGGTTCCGGGGTTCAGGGCTTTGTTGTTTCGGGTTTAGGGTTTGTTGTTCATGTGCTTCTAGTAGTCCAGCAACGCTGCTCCCGGTCATGCTGAACTGTATCCGAGGCCCTGACCCCAGACTCTAAACCTGAAACCCTAAAGGCCATGACCGATATGACCTGGCACTCGAAATTCCAGCAGTTCAATCTTGTTCAGGCATAGTATCCCTTAATTAGTGGTTTGGGGCTCCATAGCCGCTGCCTTACGTGACCTGCAACATGCCACGCAAAGGGCACTCTGTGGAGCTTGGCTTGGCGGATGACGCTGGGGTTTACTGTTTCATGACAGCGTCCAGGTTGGGACCGTCAGAGGCGAGAGCTCCAGAAGATGACAATAGTGATCAAAGAGGTGCCTCAACCCCAATAGGGCCTTTCGTTAGTATCACCTGTTTCCCCGGAACGAAAATGGGGTGTTGCCTAAACCCCAGTTCAGAAAAGTGGCTGCGCTTTTCGCAAACTCTTTCAAGTGGCTCCAGGAACATCACCAGGTGGCACCCGTGAAGGCCGAGCAGCTTTACAGTCTCCGCCCGGTTTTTTCAAATAAGACCATGTCATTGACTGTGCGCCCGCTTCTCTGGAATCCGGACTCCGTCGCAACAGCCTTGCGGAGTCACATTCAGCCTCAAAACCGTTCCTTGAATTATTTCGTCAACGCTCCCTCGACCGGCCACACCGGTTCAGTTTCCTGAGGACTTTCCTCCTGATCTTCGTAGAATCCGATAGCTCGCTGTTTCACGTTGCTTAGTAACCTTCAAGCCAATCGGCGGGGTGGTCTACTATGGATCCAAGGACGCGACCTTTACACTATTTGGGGTATTGGATTCCTTACACTTAAGAAAAATGGGTCCTTTTTTCTTCCTGGGGCAATGTGGGCTAAGCTGATCAGCCAGCTGCGTAAGCCCTACCTGGAGTGACCTTAGATGAGGTTTTACAACAACGCAACGATACAAGAGCTACAACAGTTTTGGGAACAACTTCCTTCTTTTCTGGGTACAGGGTACAGGGTTTAGGGTTTAGGGAATGGGTACATGGGTTATCACTTGGGTGATTCCCCTTCCGGTAACTCTCCTTAAAGGGGTCTTAGTAAGGGACTATAATACTTATTACCTATTGTGGTAACTGTTACTGCAAGGGGGAATGACCTAAGTTGCTCTGAGTAAGCCTTGCTTCAAGATTCATGGGAATTTGTAACTATTTAGACCAGGTGTTGTAACCTTACTTATAATTGGGGTAGCCTACATAATTCGATGTAGGAGGATGATAAGTAGGGTTATATGCCCAATTAGAAGCAGGGCAGGTCCTCAGTCCCATGAATCCATGAACCTCCAAGTACCCTCTCATGCTCTAGATCCTAAAGCCTAAATTCCAGACCCTAATCCCTAGACCCTATTCTGGACCCTAGACCCTGAACCCTAAACCCTAAATTCTGGACCCTACTTCCTAAACCCTAAATTCTAGACCCTCACCCCTAAACCCTAAACCTTAAACTCCGGACCCTTACCCAAAAACCTTGAATTCTAACTGTTAGACTCTAACACCTAAACCTCAAACTCTAGACCCTAACCCCTAAACCCTGAATTCTAAACCCTAAGCCCAACAGCTTAAATCTAGACACCAGCCTTTAAACCCTAAACCCTAAATTCTAGACCCTAACTCCTAAACTCTATACCCCGAATCCTAAACTCTAAATTCTAGACCCTAACCCCTACGTCCTAAATTCTAGACCCTAAGCCCAAAACCCTGAAATCTAGACCCTAACCTCTAAACCCTAAACCTTAAATTCTAGACCCTAGCCCCTAAACTCTAAACCCCAAATCCTAAACTCTAAATTCTAGACCCTAACCCCTAAACTCTAAATTCTAGACCCTAACCCCTAAACTCTAAATTCTAGACCCTAACCCCTAAACCCTAAATTCTAGACCCTTAGCCCTAAACCCTAAACCCTACCTTCCAGACCCAAACCTCCAATGTCTAAATCCCAAATCCTAAACCTTTAACTCTAGACCCTAACCTCTAAACCCTAAACCTTAGATTCTGGGGTTTAGGGTTTAGGGACCCTTACCCCTACACCAAAACCCTCACCTGCAACACTCTGGAGGCTGGCTTTGAAAACGGGCTTCCTCCGTCGGAGGAGGTAGCTTTCTCAAAAGTTCACAAGCAAGTCCATGTGTTCATGCAGGGTATGGGGCTTCAGGTTGAGGATCAGCCATTTTGGAGTTGAGGGTTTCCAGGTTTTGGGTTCAGGGTTTGGGATTCAGGGTCTAAGGTTTCGGGTTCTAGATCTCTATGGTATATTTTGGGGGGTCCGAAAACATCCAAATAGAAACCCAAGTCAATGTGAAATAGGTACCTGGACCCTTTGATGTCTTGGATTTCAGCAACTAAGAAATCAGCGCCTACGGTGTGGGGTTTCGTTTCCTCCTTCAGAGAATTAGCTCTGACCGAGCTAGGGAAACATATGGTAGTTTCCCAAAATAATGGGACCCCAATGTAGACCCCAAAATACTATAATCCTTATTATTGGGACCCCTAAAAAGGTACCCCTAATTTTGGGAAACTACCATATGGTTCCCTGGGCCACTATTTACAGCTTCGCTATGACATGAGCTAAAAGCTATCGCGCGCCTGCCTCGGCTGGCCGGAGCGGAGCACACAAATAGGTCATGGTATGTAGTTGACACGTGGGGTTTAGGGTCGGGGGAGTAACGGAGGCAAGCCTCACTTCAGACGTGTTTGTTGCATGCCTCTTCCAGCATTCCTGACGGGTATGGCTGGGCTTAGTCCATCAGCCGTTAGGGAGTTCGCAAGCTTCGAGAGCCGCAAGCGTAG
>CAJNIZ010004969.1:79268-89896 GCA_905231905.1 Symbiodinium pilosum | reverse complement strand
TCCCTTATTCCCTGCTAAGAGCCTGTACGCTCAAGTGCAATCTTCTCGTTTGGTATACGCGGTTAGGTGCGGCCCGAGCTCATTTCAGGACATGGGCAGTTCCATCATGAGCCCGATACAATTTAGGGTTTAGGGTTAATCCTTAGTTCTGACCCAAGAAACCTACTTTTTTCCCCTGGTATAGTAGAGATGTTTTCTGTTTTACATGCAGGTAAATGTGTATGTATCCCTGGAACCCTAAACCCGAAAACCTTAAACCCTAAACCTGTAGGTAAATGTATGTGTATCCCTGGAGGACCCTGGCTGTGAGAACCCCCATGTGAGGGGTTGCTTTTAAGTCTTTAGGTCTTGCGGTTTAGACTGTTGAGAGTGTTCAGATGAGAAGCGCTTGCGGAAGTGGACTCCCCAACACAACTCCAGATACGTTACTAACAGTCCCCTGAAAGGGTATTTGTAGGGGGCCTGACCCTAAAATATGCTTTCGGGGGAACCGATTTGGGCACGACGTCCACGCTGAAATTGCCCAGAACTTCCAAAAAGCCAGCAACGTCCTATACCCAAAGCCCTGAACCCAAAACCCTAAGCCCTAAACCCGTAATTATATTCCTAGGATCCATATGCCAAGGGTCCGCATAGCAACCTCCGTTTCGAGAACCCCTCCCCGAAGTATCCCTCTGGTTTTGAGTGTATGCTCTGAAAAGCTATTGGGAGCCAAATACATTCGCCCTAAAAAGGTACTACGCTGTGATCTTCACAAGCTACCGGACCGATGTGATCACGGACTACGGCGATACTGCGAAGAGGACCAGCTGTGCACAGCAACTCTGCTTGCGGCACCGTGAGACAACCAGATATGCTTCAAGAATGAGATCCTCGGTATATACCTTCCCTAGAAGTATTTCGAAAGCACACACTTTGGATCCTAAGCCCCCTTTTCAGGTCTATGGTGCAGGCTTCTGAAGCACAATCCTAATCTCAAACAGAAGACGCGATAAAAAGAAGAACCGCGGTTTAGGCTTTAGGGTTTAGGGTTACCCTAAGGGTCCGAATGCCCAATAATTAGGTAGTTGGGTTTTGGGTAGTAGGAATTGTAGTACAGGTTTTGGGCAAGTATATGAGTACTGGGTACTTGAACCCTCAGGTTTACTTATCAACCGCAAGAACCCTAGACCCTCAAATGCACAAACCCGAAACCCTATACAGCCTAAGAATCTAGGGGGTTGAGACCTTAGACCTCTAGGTTAAACGCAAAATGTCGAAGTATTAGGTACAAAGCTCCGTTGTTATGGGTAGATTATCTACCCTATCTAGTCCCTAAGAACCCTAATCCCGAGTTAGCCCCATATACTCCCTGTTTCACGTCATTTTCCATGTGTTCCTCCATTGTTCCATTGCTTCAAGAGGACAACCCGTCAACGCGAAACCCTAAAACCTTGTGAATGCTAAACCGGGCCAAGGAACCCAAAAGCCCCAAATTTAGGGTTTAGGGTTTAGGGTTTAGGGTTAGCCCCAAATTTCCAAAGCCTAGCCTTAAGGGTCCAAAGTATATTAGTGTCATATACACCCAAAATAAACCATGTAGCGATCCTTGTTAGAAGGACATCAAAGTAGATCATTATTGTATACAAGGCCCTCATTAAAGATAAACCTTTTTGAACTCCTCTGTATACCTGGCATGCATTTGATTTTTATGGCCTCTTCCATTCCATTCTCCAGTTATTGGGGTAACATCACGACAAACTCCAAACCCTGCAAACCCTATAAACTTTACAATCCTTACAACCCTGAACCTTAATATTCTAAACCCGAAACCTCCAACAAAAATCCTAAGCCAAGAGCCAAAAGCCTAAAACCTGAACCCCAAAACCCCAACCCTAAACCCTCAACCCTAAACCCTAAAGCCTAGACCCTCAACCCTAAAAAAAAGACCTCGACCCTAAGCCCTAAACCCCAAGCTGTAAGCCCTAAACCCTAAGCCCTAAACCCTAAACCCTAAAGCCCAAATCCCTAACCCTAATCCCCAAACCTTAACCCCTTAACCCTAATCCCTAAACCCGAAACCCTGAGACTCCGGAAGGATGGTGGAGCTGGCCGAAACTGGGTGGCTGTTACAGAACTTAAATTAAGTTACTATATTGGGAAAACCCTATATTTACTATGTATACCCATTATGGTAACCCTAAACCCTAAACCCTATACCCATTATGGTAACTTAAATTAAGTTCCTTAACAGCAACCCAGGAAAAGCAACCTGGCTTCTTGGGTGTGGAGTCGGCGCGAGAGGAGGCGGTGCAGCTGAGGGTTTAGGGTTGAGGGTTTAGGATGGATTTGGGGTTTAGTGTTGAGGGTTTAGGATGGATTTAGGGTTTAGGGTTGAGGGTTTAAGGTTTAGGCAGCAACCCAGGCCGTTTAAAACAAGAAGGTGAAGATACCCAACTATTCGGAACACACTTTTTTTTATAGGTACACTGCTGGCTTATTTTCCCTCCCCCAGACCAATATGGAAACCCTAAACCCCTAAACCGCCTAAACCCCTGAACCCTAAACCCATATAGGCCTAGTTTTAGCAGGACAGTGTCTACAAAGAGCCCTTGGCAGATTTGATGGGAAGTCCGGAGAGGCGGATATTTGCCCCAAACACGCGGGTTTAGGGCTTAAACCCTAAACCCTAAACCCTAATTCAGGAACTCAAGCTGGAGCAGGCGTGGCTTTCCCTAAGCGCCCATGTAGCTCTTGAGTGTATACTTGTTTGACCCAAAGTAATTCTTTGGAAGCCCTTTGGCCCCAAGGCTTAGGGCATAGGATTTGGGATTTGGGGTTAGGGGTGTAGGGATTAGGGGTTCAGGGTTTAGGGGTCTATGTGTTTAAGGTCAAGATTCCATATACCTTTAGATTTCAGAGCTTGGGAGTAAACCTGCGACACTTCCGATCTGTCCCTGGGGTCTTTGCGGGCACCTTTCTCGCGAAGCCCCAAGCCCAGCAGCCTCAGGAATATACATCTCAACATCGAGGGAATTCAGCGCATGATATTTTTTAACAAGCTAAAACCCCCAAACCTACAAGCGCCCAAGCCATGACCTGTAAACCCCAAACCCAGCTGTAGGTTCCCGAGCAACTACCCATGCAATCCCATGACAATTATGATCTTATGGTTTAGGGTTCAGGGTTTAGGGTTTCAATCCTTGCATGTAAGTAAGATTTAACATATCCCAGAAACGCTCTTCTCACTGTATCTGCCTCTATGTTGCAGTCCCTATACCACCCCTATAGAAAGCCACTTTCCGTATCTTTGTCCAAGCCGAATCTAATTTCTATAAGGCCTCCAAACTTCAAAGCCCATATAATAATAAAGCTCTAAACCCTAACCTCTTAACCCAAAACCCCAACCCCCCCAAACCCCCTAAACCCTAAAACCTACATGGTGTTGTCCCTCAATGCGAGGCAGGCATCACGGTGAGCTACTGGGAAAGCCTGGAGGCAATCGCAGCCTGGAAGCGGGACTCAGAGCATGCCCTCGCCCAGGCCTAGGGTTTAGGTTTCAGGGTTTAGGTACTAGGGTTAAGGTTTAGGGTTTAGGATAGGAGGGTCAAACGGTGGATGGAGGAAATCTTGCAACAGTTAGGACCTCCAATTTATTCCTAGGTAGAATGCATATAGGGTGGTACAAGCTTCACGGTCAATGAATGCATTTATTTGGAGATCAAAGTATCTACACAGAAGCCATTTGCGCTTCAAAAATACATTCTATTTAGGGACTGGGACCCCGAAAGTTCTCTCCCCGCAAGGTGACATGGAACTTTTGTAGGACGTCTGTCCCATAGGCACTAAGCAAGGGGTTAATGCAAGGCGACATAGGGATGTGAGGGGTTCGGGTTTATTTGTATCTGTAAAGGGAGATAGAAAGACTGCCAGCATCTTAGCAGGGATCTACATAGGGTCACATTTTTGTTTGGGGGGCCTGTCAGGTTTTGATTTAGGGATGTAAGGACGTTTTGGGTACATTTCAAAACATGCGGGTTCTATATTCTGGTAGTGTAGCGTGGGCAACATCGTGGTCTGGTGTCCGGCCACAGTGTAAAAACCTGAACCACACTAACTTCCACAGCATTTCATCACAAACCTCAGTTATGGTAGACTCTACATCAATACTGCCATCTCATTACATTAAACCGGTTCCAGCACTGCACTTCAAAGGTCTGAGCATGAACAATTGTTATTCCGCGTTGCCTGATCTCGTTCATTGTCACTAAAGTTATATATATATACATATATACACCCTATACACCCACCATCTATCGTTATACACGCAGACATATGCTATCTGCCTACCATAATTATAACGTTATATACATTATATATATATATGCATACTAGAGACCCTCTATATATATATATATATACACATACAAAAGACCCGCCACGTAACGTTATGTGTACACATATGTGTATACACACACACATGCGGGGTTTGGGGGGGCGGAAGTTCTTGCTTCACTCTTCGGAGGATCGTGGGAAGAAGGAGTGGTACAAGTGTTACGCCACACGCATTGCAGCCAGGCTGTGTTTGCAGCGTCAGATGAGCCATAGTCTAACCTCCTGAAAGGGGGGGGCTATATAGGGGATAATATAGGGTTTAGGGTTTAGGATTTAGGGTTTAGGGTTTAGGGTCTAAACTCCTTACAAGGGGGGTATATAGGGGATTAGATAGGGGAGCATTAACGGGGTTATTCAGGGGGATACTTGGAGTTTAGACTGTAGCTAAGATCTGTAGAGCTTCCCCAAAGACTGGTTTATGGTTCAGAGTATTAGTCAGCATACCAGAGCCGCAAAGGCGAAATTGAGATTTTCGTTAGTAATATCCCGATATCAAGCAGGAGAGTCCAGGCTCTTAACTGGGCTGTTTCTACCTCAAAAGGTGCAAGCCTTTGTCCCCCGAAACTTCATACATCATGCGTGTGAATTGACCCTCCAACTGCCCGCTGTTCAGGTCTATGTCTCCTCTGGTTTTCTAGGGACCCTAAAATTTAACCTAAACTAAGGCCACTTGCAAGGTTCTAGTGATTAACAGCACACACCAAGGCACGCGTGGAACGAGACTATACCTTCTACCAGCCAGAAGACGGCGAAGCACTTGAATAGTCGCTGGGGTGACTGGGCCGCGTGCGTTTCAGAAGTCTCAGAAGCTTGGCCGCCACGTTGTAGGGTTTATATAGGGTTAATATTGGGTTTATAGAGGGTTTGTATTGGGTTTATTTAGGCTTTGGGGATGTAGATTTTCAAGGGACCCCAGTCAGGACAGGCCCTGTGAATTAGCTATGGGTTTTCTTCTAAGTAAGTCTCCTTTTTGGGGGTCTGTCTAGGTTCCCTTCTAAGTAAGTCCCCTTGGGGGTCGGTCCATCTGTGGTCCCCTAGGAATGCAATGCACTCCAATACTTTGAATGCGGAAACCATTCACAGAGATGAGACACTGTCCTAGAATCTCAACTAAACCCTACCTGGACCCTCCAATGTAGTTTCTTTTTTGGGTTTGGTATGGTTTTGGGGGTAAAGCTCTTATTAGGACTACCAAAAAAAAGGGTACTATATTAGAGGGTCTAAGTAAACCCAACTAAACCCTAAATCCTATATGGTAGTTTCCCTCAATAGGGGACCCCAATGTCGAAGTCCTTACTATTGGCACCCCCCCAAAAGTACCCCTGATTTCGGAAAATCCTATAACATTAGGTCAAGGTTGGGAGCTGCATTTAGAGTATGCAGGGCTTTGAACTTGTGGTATCTCCACAAGTCCTTTGATACTGGAAAGCCCACATGGAGAAAGGCCAGAGGATGCATTTGACACATAGCTTTCCCCAGAAGAACCGGCGGCATGCTATACAGACTCGTAACGTCGACCTTGAGCCATGAAACCCTAACAGGCACCTTGGGGAGCCAAGTCTAAAACCGACTTTGGGCGCTACAGTAAAGTCCATAGATGTATATCTACGTTGGGGCTTTTCGATCTCGAGGGTGAGGAGAATCAATCAGAACATTCCAGGGTCATTGTTGAAAACGTATCAACTTGTTGAAGCTCGATGCGCAAGATAGCAGCTGTTGTTGTTAATAGTACAGTCTCCCTTTAAAGTAGATAGAATATGGGGTATATGGGGATCTTATTATAATATACCAAAGCCGTACTCTATCTACTTAATGGGGACTACAACCCCAGTATATACCCAATTATAATATAGTAGTTTCCGTTTTCTTTTCCATTATCCCTTTATAACCCTAGATAACACCCCCTATTCTATCTACTTAAGGGGGACTATACACCCATATGCAATCAGATTTACGGTCCCTATTGCTCTAAGGGTCCAAGTACCCAATATTTAGGTGCTTGGGATTTTGGTGATAGTAATTTCGGTACAGGTTTTGGGTAAGTATATGATTATTGGGTACTTGGACCCTTAGGATTGGGGGTTCTCCATAGTTGGCCCTATCGTGTTCGCGGCCTTAATGGGGATGGAATCCGCCTATCCTCCATCTTTGTAATGCAAGTGCTTGATCCGCTGCCCAAGGCTACAGATCCCATTTCGTGGGTTCCATGCTTAGATATTTACCCGACAGGTCCATGTGGGTGCATGGGATATACTTAGGTCCCAAGGGTTCCCATACAAGTACTTTGGGGCCCATGTGTTTATCCTGTATAGCTTCATGGATCCTTCGGGTTAAAGACCAACTGAGATCGGTATTTGGGGCCAGTTCCTGATGTTTAGGGGGCACTTGTACCCTGAGGTTTGGAACTGCGGCAATCAGCGACAAGGAGGAGTTCTGTTCCGGACAAGAAGTCGATGTCCTTCCACCTACATGGAGTTGAAGACTGTCTTATGAACGCCGATCCGCCTCGCTGAGCAGGCTCCTTCGCATGCACCTAGATGATAAGAAGCACAGGCTTTTGTACCCTAAGGGTCCAAGTACCCAATATTTAGGTACCTGGATTTGGATAATACTTAGTCATTCTAGTACGGGTTTTGGGTAAGTATATGATTATTGGGTGCTTAGACCCTTAGGGGTATAAAGAGAGCAGAGTTATGTCGCTGCTCTTTTGCTGAAGTGGGGCCGAAGATGCTACAGCTCTGTGCTGGCTGCGGGGATTAAGGTTTATGTACATCCCACTATCCCAGAGGATCCACATATACGGCTGGTGTGGGCCCTCTGGGTATGGTAGGGTCTCCACGATTCTTTGCCCTACTTTAATTTTGGCGTAGGGTTTAGGCTTCAAGGTGTAGGGGCTCGGTTTCAGGATATAGGGTTTTGGATTTTGGGCTTAAGGCTTAGGATTTGGGTTTGGATTCATGATTGAGGGTTTAGGGTTTGGGGCTGGTGTCAAGGGGTAAGGGGTAAGGGGAAGTCGTAAACAAGCTAAAACATCCAGGACATGATTCGGGACTGCCCCCCATTAGGTTTAGGGTTAAGGGGAAGCCCCAGAGGACAAAACCTTCACTCCAACATGGACCTACACTATATACTGCTATGAGCTGCCATATGTCCCTACCTAGTCCCGATCTACCCTCTTTAGCAGCACGATTCAAACTTCCCATGTGCACAGCATCACCGCCTCAAAGCCCAAGGGTTTTTCTGGGGGAGCTAGAATAAGGCTTATAAAATGATGAGGTTTTATACAGGGTCCCTATTTTGTCTAAGATATTTTCCATGGACAAAGTGGGTAGTAACGCAAACCAACACTCCTACAGTGGAGCTGCTACTTTGCATTGCATAGACTTGGCTGCCTGTAGCCCGGGTTTTAGGACTTTGTTTTTTTGGGGCTTCCCATGGCTCGTATTACGGAGTCTGAAAGGTTGACTTATTGGTGAGGTCCTTCCGTCAATTTGCTAAGACCTCACCCTAACGGTCTAGTATATGCTAGCTGTGTACTTTGGGATCCGTTCAGTAGTATCCGCTGCGTAGATTTGAGAGGGTATATGATAATTCCCCTAGGGATCCAAATAGCCCAATGTAGGTAATATTTACAGACTTTGGGGCCCAATGTAGGGATTATTTACATACATGGATGCCTAGGGTTCTATACTTTGGAAATTTAGGGTTGCGATCCTTTGGGAAAGGTTGCTGCCTTCGAGTAGCAGACCTATGCGACCGCTGACCAACGAGCCGCTGCGGATTAGGGCTGGGGGTTTAGGGTTTAGGGTTTACCCTAAACCCTAAACCCTAAACCCTAAATGTGTTTAGTGCTGGGGGGTTCGGGATTGAGGTCTCAGGATTCAGCACTTAGGGCTTGAGGGTTAGGATTTAAGGTCTAGGTTGTAGGGAGATTTGCTATGCATAAAATTCGGGAGTCGTGGAACAAGCCTTAAACTCTAAACCTTGAACCCTAAACCCTGGTCTACACCCTAAACCTTAAAGCCTAAACCCTGGTCTACACCCTAAACCTAAAACCCTTAACTAAACCTCAAAACCTGAAGCGTAAGCCCTAAATCCTGAACCCTAAATCCTAAACCTTAAACCCTAAACCCTAAGCGCGGAACCCTAAACCCAAATTCAAGAAACCTCCAAGCCTTGGTTCCGATTAGGGTTCAGACCCTAAGTTGTGCAGGGGGAATGGGTTGCTCATGAACCCTTGCCTTGTCTTGAGTCCTATGGGATATATTAGGGTTATAGGGTTTAGGGTTATATTTGGGTTATATTCGGATTATATAGGGGATAATGGAAAAGAAAATGGAAATTACAATAATGGGGTTTATTAGTTTACGAAGGGTCCAAGAACCCACGTTCAACCTCAAGAGGGTTTAGGGTTTAGGGTTTGGATGTAAGGTCCCTACTAAACCCTAAACCCTAGACCCTCAGGCTGTATAGGGTTTAGGGTTTGTGCATTTTAGGGTCTAGGGTTCTAGCCGTTGAGAAGTAACCCAGAGAGTCCAAGTACATATACTTGCCCCTAACCCGTAGTACAATTACTAACACCCAAAACCCAAGTACCTAATTATGGGGTATTTGGACCCCTAGGTCTAAGAGGCTACTTGAAAAGTCAGGGGGATTGTGTAAGCATACTTATGAATAGGTAGGGTTTAGGGTTTAGGGTTCAGGGTTTAGAGTAAGTATACTTATAACCCCTATAAGCCAAAGAATAACCCAAGTTATCCCCATCATTAGCCCACTTGCTCAGCCCCCCTCACCCTCAAAATATACATGAAGCTTTATGGCTTGCGGCACAGGACGCCTAGTTTTTCATAGCACCTTGCTCAAGGCCTTAAGAGTCTATATTGTACACAGCACTACAGGGTTTAGGGTTTTCGGATTAGGGTTTAGGGTTTAGGAGCACTATCGTTTAATCCTGTATTCTACGGAGCCCCGAAAAGGGGCTCCCTAATTTTTGGAACCCTGCCACATCGCCTTGATAGCCTCCTTATGACTCTATAGTAGCATTCACCTACGTTGTGTTAGGAGTATGAAGACAGTCCTTGTCACGCGGTATGAAGGGTCACCTGAAGAAACACCCAGATTATGGGCGAATGTTTGGATGTATTGAGTGGCCATGAGCGCTCTTTGAGCGTGCGGAGGCATGTGTGGCAACAAGCTTAGCGGGGTTTAGGGGCAGTTTTGAGTTAGAGGTGCCTATGTGTTCTTTATACGTGGATCCCCAGCAGTGGGGGTAATTCTGTACTTTGTAGGTACCTGGGCCCTTTGGGAAGTACGCACCTTTTGATCGGATATCATTTTCTGTTTTGGAGCCTCTCGAGTTTTTAGCTGGCATCAGACAGCTGCTGTTGCACTTTCAGCAGAGAACTAGGAAGAGAACACATGAGTTGTAAAGGGGCAATATCCAAGAGCCACAAAAGCAAGAACTTTATACCACACTAGTGCAGGGCAATTTTGCCGACGCGGTATTCAGAATCCCTTGCCATCATGTCTGGCGCTGTGGTAAACGGTTGTTACCCGTGAAATCTCTCCAAGACTTGCAGATCGGAAAAAACAACTTAGGTGCTTTAGAATTGTTCTGCGGCCTCACGATCAGATTGGAATTTTCAAGAACTCATTACATACAGCATCACTGAGTTCCAGCAGTGGGGAGAGTTCGTAGTGAGTAAGATTGTTGCGTATAGCTTTCGAGCTTTCTACTCTCCGTACTTATTGCCTTCTTTGTTTGCCCCCCCAGCAGGAGCAAGAGGGCGGGCAAAGTGTTAGGTTGCCATCTTGCTACCGCTAACGGAATTGCAGCTCCTAGCTCGTACAGGCCAAGCTAAACCCTGAGCCTACACCCTGAATCCGAGACCTATGCAGACCAAGAGACGACGTATGAATGGGGGCCCATGCCTCGCCAACATCTGAGGACCACAGGCCAGGTTGTTCGCAAGACAGCCTCGACCCTAACATGAAATGGTACTTCGAAATATTCAGACGCCTCATAACATACTTGTTCAATATCTTCCCTTCAATCGGAAGTTGGAGGGTCAGGGCGAACTCTCAATCCGGCCGTCCGCAGCTTTAAATGAAGTAACCCCTGTGCGATCCTCAAGCGGGACCCCTGTGTATCTCGTTGGTTCCCTGTAGGCAAATTTCCCTATTTCAAACCGAAAATACAAGAGCAAACACACACAGACCCCACCTTCCTACAGCAAGCCCCTAAACCCTAAACC
>CAJNIZ010004969.1:44773-78956 GCA_905231905.1 Symbiodinium pilosum | reverse complement strand
GGCAAACTGCTCGCATGTTCGTGCCGTAGTCAGCTGGTCCCACTGTTCCATGCTGTACAAGCGAGGGTGTCGCCCAAAAAGCTAGCATACATTTGCTTATGTTCTTTTTTTCTGCCCTATATGTTGTTATCCAAAGCGTTTAGATGAGATCCAAAGGTCCAGGTAAACATTCTGTTTACGATTGTTTGATAATCTAAGGCTTGGGTCCAATCTCAAGCGGCTGCTGGGCAAAATCTCCGAAGACATGAAGAGTTGTTGAGGGGTTAGGGTTTAGGGCTTCTAGAGTATTGACGAAGTGTAAAGGTACATAGTATAGTGGCACCGCTGTAGCCTCCAGCGATTACCAAAATACACCAGGGGCAAATGTCTATTGAGGAGACGAATGTTTAGGGTTTTACGCAGCTTAGATTCAGCGTTTAGGGCCTAGGGTGCGGATAGCTGTTTTTGTTAGCCCGACACCCTGCATACAACCCGCGCACAAAAACTTAGTTTTGTTTTGGGGTAATCGTAGTTGTGAAGTACAGGGTTTTGGGACGTATGTGATTACTGGATGCCGGAACCCTTCAAGCAAGGGCATTCTACATGGTTGATGGCTCCGGGACAGATAAGAGCTGTGTCTCGGATTGCCGGTCCTGCTTTTTAGCAGTGCCTTCTAAACCCTAAACCAGCTGAACCCTAAACCCTAAACCCAGCAAGGAGGCCACCTTGGCTCTGGAGTGTAGTTCCTCGCCCCCCAGAGCATAGGCACTTCTGAAAAGCAACACATTGGGAGGTGGTTTTGGGACCCTAGGGTTGAGGGTTTAGGATTTAAGGTTTCGGGTTTGGGTTTAGAGTCTAGGGTTGGGGTTTATGGTTTGGGGTTAGGGTTCAGGGTGAGGGGCAAAACTGTGCACTTATCATAGTAATTCCCCATATCCGGAATCTTGAATATTTTCACCAGGAACCCACAGTAAATATTTCTTTTACCCTAACCGTAAGCCCTAAGCATGATGGTGGAGTTTTTGTTTGTTGTGTACGGGAACTTTTGGGTAAACCTAGAATACCTAGAGCAATATGGTAGTTGCCATGGCATTCTGCCTTGTCTTATCAATTTGCTTCTTCGCTATACGTGGGATAATATCCCTGGAAGCCCTAAGCCCTCAAACCCCTGTACTCGGCCCTTAGGGATGACAAGGATCAGTAGGATTTAAGCACACAGGGCGGCCTGAGAGGGAGCAAGGTGTAGAAAGTTTTTTCTTGCTGGTGGTTCGTCTCGTTCCCCTAAGAAGAAACTGGTTTAAAGGGATTACATGGGGATGTGAAAAGGGGGTTATATAGGGGTATGTAGGGGAATGGAAAAGAAACTAGTAAGGAGAAGGGATTAGTATACAATGGAGGCATGGGTCCCTGTAGTAAGTAGTAGTAGTAGTAGTAGTAGTAGTCCATATGTGCTTTCCTAGAACTAGGAGCCCTCTCTCGGAGTCCCTAGAAAAAGGATCACATATGGTACGTAGGTGCTCTTTACACGGGAGCACGCTATGTTGGGAAATCCTCACATATACATGTATAGTCCCTCGGGTGGAGCCTATATCCTTGTTTCCAACCCATACGAACCACTTGTGAATTTGAGACTGCAGCTTCACGGCAGGTATCATGCCTCGTCTGAAATCTTATGTCGGAGATTTAGAATCGTTAAGGGGGTCCTGAGAAGTTTTGAGCCCCGCCGGTATACATACATGCAGACTATGGCGTTTGGCATTCATAGCTGCAATCTTGGGAACTTTCACCCTTATGGTGGGCAATTCTGCCTAAACTTAAACACTGGGCCGTTAACCCTACACTCATCCCAACCGTTCTGACAGCCTGAATGATGGAACATGGTTCAGGGTAAGGCTGTATTATGTGGGCATACTGGAAGGTCAAGGGCAAGTGCGAAATCAAGTTGACGCTGGGTCTATCTAAAGATTGCATTGTATATGATCTAGGGCATCAGGATCAAGAGCTGTAGGGCGCAAAGTCCTGATTTAGTAGATAAGGGGTTTACAAGGGTTACAGGCGCCCTTTGAGGAACGCATATCCTATCGTGGACATTGACAGTTCTGCATGACCCTAAGTAATACTTTGGGTATTATGGTACCAAGGTATAGTCAGGGCATGCAGATGTGTTGTGTCAACAAGGTTTCGAGACCAGTCATCTTTTTGGGGGCAGGAGCGTCTTGCTGTTCCCTGAATATTAGCAGACTCCAATTCTCCAATAGTTTCTTACTTGCCCGAAGTATCGATTACCACGATTACCCCAGACCCAAAACCACCCCTTTATTCAGCCAAATTCCAACTACCCAACTTTGTCTTAGTTTTCCCAAAAACCTCTACTTTGGGTACTGCCCCACTTATTAACAGCTGGACAGCAATAATATTATTGTAGTTATATGTAGCCCTCAATTATAGACTGTTAATGGGCAGAGTCAGGACCCAACCTATACTACCCTTCCCCAGTGACCCAGTTGCATGTCCGCAGTCCTTGTCCGCAAATAGTATCTGGTGTGTTGTGTAAGCACTTTTGGCTTTTGGGCGTCCAAAGTCCTCTATCATACTAAGCTATATTCAAAAAACGAAATTCTTTCTAGTTCTAAAGCAACCAGTTCTTGGGAACTTGAGAACTAAAGTAGGCACTAAGTGGGGCGGCTCATGAAACCCAAACCAAAACCAGAACCCTAAACCGCGCAACATGACAGCATCTTTGACCCTTAGGGGAAATGCTTGCCAAGGACAAGGATCCTGGTTTCAGGTACGTCTACACGTTGGCCGCCCGCTTGCAACAAGAATTGTTCCATCTCAACTGCATTGGAGGCAATCTTCAGAAATGAAGGTTTCCCAAAATTACGGGTACCTTCTTGAAAATCCCTATACTAACAATTATGGTGGTCCCCATATTGTGGGAAACTATCAAATACTCAACGAAGTTGGGGGTTGCATAGTGGCTGCCGGTGCTTTCTGAAGCTCAGAAAGATGCCTTCCGTTTGTGCCAGGTTTCCCACAATTTAGCGTTTTGCGGCTTAGGGTTTTGGGCTTAGGGCTAAGGGCATGGAAAACATGTACCAGGCTCCCATGCATTATCGTTCTCATGTTCTCATGTCCGAGATACCGGGCAACAATATCCCGAAGCAAATTAGAGCTACCTAGTTTCTTACTACCCTGGTCCTTGTAAACGCTCATAGCCGACTCCCTATATCCTGGAACTTTACCGCGCCATCGCAGTATCCCATCAGGAGGTTCTGGTTACCCGCTGAACCAGTAGGGTGTTGACTGTCCTGGACCTCTAACTTAGGAGGGACCCTGGAATTAGGTTGCATACATTTGCATACTATATCCCTGCACTGAACAACAAACAACCTTTTGTCCCAACTTCTTTGTAACCCCAGCACTTGAGACGTAATTTTCGAATCCTCACGCATCCCTGTAATCGCCTTCGAAGGGACCCGAAGGTACCCTTAGCATGGCCTTAGCTGCAAAGCAGGGAGCCAACTCCTCCCAGCCATAAACTTATAAACCCTAAGCCCTATAAACCCAAAAGCCCTATGGACCCCATAAACCTTATGAACCCTACAAACCCTACAATATGAAGCCTATGAACCCTAAACTCCCTTAATCGCTTGACCCTCATCTGCCGTCTGATTAAGGCTGGCCGCAACCCTAGCAGGCCTGAGCGCGTTGGTTGGGGTTTAGGGTGTAGGGTGTCGGTATGGGGTGTATAGGAAATGTTATAGGGGATGACATAGGGATATAACAGGGGTATATAGTATAGAGAGATAGATATAAAGGGACATGTAGGGATGTGTAGGGATATAGTGTGACACATAAAAACAGAAAGGGATAGAAAGGGATGGAAAGGTATATACGGATAACATGTAAATTACTGTTTAGGGCTTAGGGTTTAGATGGCTCAGGTTTAGGATTTAGCGTTTGGTATATAGGTTCAAGAGCTAGAACACACAGCGTTTTTTATCGGGTACAGGGACTCATGAGCTTTTTGAAGTTCACACAACTTGGGGCTTCGCGCAAAGAGCAAAATTTTCAATGTCGCCTTCGCACCTGGACCGTCAGGCTTTTATACTTACAACCCTAGCCGTTTACTTTAGCGTAGTTCGGGCAACCCTTGAACACACAAACCTTAAACCCTGAACCCTACACCTCGACAATTTCAACTTTAGCAACCCACCTGCTACTAGTACCGGTCGTTTCCCCTACACCCTTCCCGCTCGGCAGACTGGGCACCCGAAAAATGGCAGTCGGTCTTTAACAGGGCAAGTGTCCACAAGTCACCCAAGAACCAAACATCGTCAGCCCACTTGCGGTTTAGAATTAGGATTCCCTAAGCTTTAAACCCAAAGCTGTTTCTGAAAACGGCCTTCTTCAGACCCAGACAGGAGACTTTGGGATGAGAGTCTCATGTGAACCACTCTCTAGACTCCTAGTATCCCCCTTAGTGACCCCTAGTATGGGGTTCAGGTTTTAGGATTTTGGGTCTAACCCCCTAGCATCCCCCCAAAAACCCCCTACTATAATTACTACAATACTCCCCTCCCCTATATAATCCCCTATCAAGTTGTCAACTTTGGTAACATGCCACTGACAGTGTTGAATCAGTTTGTCTGCCCAGTGTCTATCCCTGGCATGGCAGTTAGTCATGGTTTCGCCTATTGAACCATTCTCCACTTACTAACCCGCCGTAAGTTGCCCCTTGATTTTATTCTATTCAGGGACAGTTGGGGATGATTTAGGTATATGAGTGTAAGTCCTTTATGACGAATCTCGCAGAAATAATCCCGATTTCCTGTCAAAGAGCTTCTATCAGACCTTGTGACAGGACCAGAATCCTTTGCCAGGATGATGGAGACTTCCTGGAAGTTCAGCCCTGTTTTTGAGGCCAAGCAGAAGGAGTTCAAGTTTGCCAAAGTGCTGCGCAGTCTGCAGTAGTCTGAGTCTCGCTTTGACTCCCGTGTGAAGCCGCTGATGAGAATGTTCCGCTTGTTGCCAATATGTGCAAAGCCACGCTGTCTGAGATATCGAGCGGAACGGACGCAGAGGATGCAGGTTATAGGGTATATATTGGGGGTAATTTTGGGACAATAATGGAAAAGAAAATGGAAACTCCTATCATGGGCTATATAGGGGTCATAGGGTATATCTTGGGGGTTATAATGGTGTAGGGGCTGTGTCATGGTGGAGGTCCCGGTCTGGAGATGAGGGCTACTGCCGCCTCGTGACCGCGGCTGTGGTGGCCGATGCACTCCCCTAAGGGTCCAAGGACAAAAACAACAGGGTTTTAGGGCCCAAATATTATAAGGTTAATGGTATTTGGGCCCTGAAGCCCTCTTATTTGAGTCCTTGGACCCTTAGAGCTCATGGCCATGCAGCCCGCGTTGCGCCTGGAGGCTGCGGCGTCCTTTCGGGCCCAGCGGCGGCGGAGCTGCGGCAGCATCTGCATGCTTTGTTGGTTGAAGGGGGCCTCTTCCTGCCACAGGCCATTGAGACCATGACGCACGCCGTGCTGTCTACGACTTAGGGCTTAGGATTTAGGGTTCAGGGCATGAGATTAGGGTCTCGGGTTTAGGATTAAGGTAATTCAGGGTTTTACGTCAGAACTTGCAAAATTCAAAGATTTGGATGTAGATTTGCGAACTAATGTAGGCCTTGGGCTTCGGAACTTGGATCCAGGATCTACCATAATCCCTATAAAGCCTCGAAACCTTAAACTTATCTAGCGAGAGCTTAGGGTTTTTGCTTTAATGCTGGGGATGCTTTGCTGAAAAGCTAGGGCTCAAAGCTTAAACCCAGGTTTCGGGTCTCCAGTTTAGGGTTTATGTGTAGACTTTGGTAATGCCCCTTTACAGCAACGGTTACCACAATGAGTTATAAGAGTTATAATGGACCCTTAACAAGAACCTTTAAGGACACTTACTGTAAGGGGGAATACCCAAGTATAGACTTGAAGCCCAACAAACATTCATAGACTTCAAGCCTCAGGGGAAAGGATTTTGTAAATAAGTGCCGGGTGGTTGGAGGCCTGCTGGTCGGTATGGGCATTGCTGAACCAATTTCATGATTTCAGGCGCTTAGAAGACTACTTCCGGGCAGACGCAAAGCTTTCACAAGGATTGAGCCTTCAGCCGAACTAGAGGACCTGTATCCGTAAGAAAGAGGGAGTCGCAAATTTTCAGCCTCAGTGATTACTCTTCATTCGTAGGCATACCCCGTAAGACTACAACTTATTGGGGTCACGCGTAGGCCTCAAACTTTCAAGAAAAACAAAAGCGTTCTAGGACCTAAGCCGTTAGCCCTCTTCAGTTCCCCCCCCCCTCCCGCATGTTCTGCAGATTCATCCTCGTGGACACCCCAACGCAACCTCCAAGCAGACGGCTGCGCGAGATAGAGGAGCCCTTTTTTGAAAGGATGTTGGATGCTGAATCCTTAAAGTATGGATATGATTTTAATGGTACTGCCATACATTGCCATTGAGGACAGTCGCATTTAAAGAGTTTCTTGCCTTTTTGGCTGCGCTGCGGGCAGCACGTATTTGGTGTTTCAGGTTGCTGAAACGCCAGAATCTAGAAGAAAAGGAACTGAGACAAAGAACGGTACTGTTGAGCCTGTGCCCTGAACCCTCCAAACTCCCATCTGGTAGGCTATGTTCATTATGTGTCCCCTAGCATCCCAACCAAGATGTATACCCTCCTCCCATCAGGGAGGATTCATGGGACCGCCACAAAGCTGTCTAACGAGAAGGTCTTCTCGCGCTGTCCTGCTACCAAAATCACAGTACTAATTATCGTGCAGCAGGCCTGTGTTCTCAGCGTCTTGCTGCCTATGATATACGCAGCATACTAAGCACAGAAGAGAGGATCATATCATGTGAGCCGTAACATTTTCCCTAAACCCTAACCCCTAAACTCTTAATATCCCTGAACCCCTACATAAACCCTATGTCCCTTCAAGGGTACCCTTAATCGTGGGAAACTCCCGTAGGTAGAAGTAGTACACAGCAAGGCATGCCCAGACGCTGCTATGTAGTTCCTTGTGAGTAGTTCACCAAAAGACCAGAACAACCCCCCAAAAAGAAGTGCGTAGGAGCCGTTGGGTAGGGCCGAGGCCTCACCCCTGAAGCTTGCAACTCTTCCTTCATCCTTACGCCGGCACAGCCATATCTTCTTGGGCCCCTGTATAAGAAGCGGCATGGCCCGTATGTCTTAATTGTGGATATACCTGTTCTTCTTGGGAAAGAGACAACCCCTCACACTCTCAGCCTCTACCAGGAACGTCGCCGCGCAACAGCGCGGACCTTCTACAACGCCTTCTGTGAGGGCCTGAGATCAAAAGGTTCAAGGTAGGACCCCAACGCATGTCAAGATGTAGCCCATGTGTTGCCCCAATGTACTCAGCATGTATTTATTAAGGTCTGTTAAAGGTATCCCCAAACCTTAGGGTTTCATTGAAGAGTCCCATCCCCAACCACTTGATGAGACCCCGAAGGATGCTGTCCGTCTAAGAACTGGGTTTAGGGTTCAGGGTTTCAATAACCTCAGAGTCTACATTTGCAATCTCCTCCCCTCATAAAAACACTCGCCACCCCGCTAACAACATACGTTCCTCGCAATGTGTCTATATATGGATAATGCTACATGTTTTGGGGAGTTCAGTACAGGGTGCTGTTTAAAAGGATTACGGGGAGGGGCTTATTCGATCGTGTGTGCAGCAGCACTTCCCTGGTAATGCATGCAGATTGTAACCCTTCAGAGTTGAGATATTCCCCCAGTTTCCATGTCATGCTCCATTTTCTTTCCCATTTGATTCTGCATTATAGGGGGACAATATAGTAATTCAAATGACGTTCCTTAAAAGCAACCCAGGTAAGCCCTATGTTCCCCCTTCAGAGTTGAGATGCGACACATGTTTTCAAAATTGGAGGCAGAACTGCCTGTCAGGCGAGTTGTCCGCCCAAAAACTGGGGTGCAAAGCCTAGAACCCGAACAAATCCTGGACCTATAATATAGCCTTAAGGGTCCAAGGACCCAAACAGTAAGGTTTCAGGACCCAAATACTATAATGTTAATGGTATTTGGGCCCGAAAGCCCTGTTATTTGGGTCCTTGGACCCTTATATAGCCCCCATATATCCCTATATATTCCCCTATAACCCCCGTAAAGGGACCCTATTATTGGGGTCCTTGGACCCTTAAGGTAGGGTTTGGTGTTTAGGGTTTAGAAGCCGACCAAATCCTGAACCTACGAACAAAGCTTAAACCCTCTCAGCCCACAAACCTTAGCCCGTACCCCTGGTGTAAAGCCCCCGTGCTAGCACCCAAATTGTTCAATAATCTGTACTTAGGCCGAGTAGTAGCCCACAATGCCTGATATCCTACAATGAGCAAGTATACCTTAAATCGTAATCGGTACTTGTAGCCTAGTACCTAATTAGGGTATATTGCCCAAGGTTTGCTGGAACCTCATAATCCATGTCGGACATCCACTTTGGCACAGCCTTTATAAGATTGCACCCTAAACCCTAAACCCTAAACCCTATATTATAAACACAACCCTAAACCCTAGATCCATCTTTGGGGAACAGCCTCCAAGGTGATCATCCGACCAGCATCGTGGCTGACTTCACAACGCCGCTGATGCGGGAGGTTAGGGTTCAGGGCGTAGGGTTTAAGGGTTCAGGGTTTAGGGTTTAGGGTTTAGGGTTTAGGATTTTGGGTTCAGGGTTTAGGATTTAGGGTTTAGGATTTAGGGTTTAGGGTTTGGGTACACGTTGTCCCAGGACTTTTGTTGAAAGCAGCCTTGGAGGCCCTAAACCTTATTAGCCCCATAAACCCCAAGCCCTAAGCCTTTGGCAGTTGGGGAGCATCTGCCAGTGGGATGCTTGGGTATGCCGTTTGCTTTTTACGTTGAAGCGTTTGGGCCGCAAGTAATGTAGGATCCGGTTGGAGTTGATAGGAGGAATGATTTCCTGGAACCATCTATATAGTTGTTGGGGTCACGATACAGGTCAGGTAAGAGCAGATGAAGATAATCGCTCCTTTCATTCCCGATAATTGCTCACTTTGAATGACGTCCATTCCTGACTGACGGCAGTGATGTCGGAAGCATGCCTACAACCCCAACCTCCTTGAATCCCCTACACCCAAAACCAACCCCTATAATCGTCTCGCAGAAGCTTCTTTGACCAGCAAGCACATTTTTCTCCAGGAGCCTAAGTACTTCCTGGTACGGGAGTTTCCTCAAACGGCTGGTCCCAAATGTAAACTCATTATTTTACAATCCGTAGTACAGGTACTCCCTCATAGCGTTGCATCCCAATCCACCCCACTACTCTGCTTTTCTGTCTCGGCCCACATGTTTTTTTAATGTTAGATTCCTCGACTGCTGCTCGAAGGTTTGTGTACTACGAACTGCAAAAACAGGCGCATTCATGGCCGAAGTGTTCTACAAACCCTAGACCACTTTTTGGCTATAACCCCAAACGAACTGATCGCAACCACGTCTGCGTAACTATACTTGTGGGAGCTCCTTATCCCCTGTTCTGTTTGATGTCTCTAGGGTTCTTTCAAGCAGCCCCTCCGTGGACCTCCCACAGTGTAGCCTAGATACCCATTATTTAGGGATTTAGAGCCATCATCTCCCAAATACCCACAGTGGTAGCCTATATACCCATTATCTTTAGGGGCATTATCTCCCAAATACACACAGTAGTAGCATATATATATATATACCTATTATTTTGGGTTGAGGGGCCTTTAGGTAGTTTGGGAGGTGCAGGGCTGTGCATGCGCGCTTAAGCTGTGCCAGGTGCAGGATGCGGCCAAGGCGTGCTCTGCTGATCTTAGGGTCCAGGGTCCAGGGTTTAGGGTCCTGATACACAGAAAGTCCGATATCCTTTAATTAGGGAGTGTGCCTTATACCAGGATCCTTAATATGATTTTAGGTATATACTGCCTAATTACGGAAAATCGGACTTTCTGGGTTTTTGGTTTGTGCCTCTTACACTGCAAAGTCTCCGCTTTGGGTCGGCAAGTCAGGTTTAGGGACGTACTGCCTGCCGAAATGCACCACAAAACTGTGCATCAAATGGGGTGCTTTTGCACATTCATACCTGAGTCCCTCAGCCATTTCTAGACCCTAAACGGTGCGATCTGCATTCGGAGTCCCAAATGGTTGAACCAAAGCTAACCCTAAGGGTCCAAGTGCCCAATAATCATATACTTACTCAAAATCTGTATTATAATTACTACTAAAATAAGCCCAAGTACTTAATTATTGGGTACATGGACGCTTAAGCCCATTGTTCTGCAACGTAATCCCCTCCCCTGGTTAAACGTCACGCGCCTGTGCTACAAATGGTTCCGTTAATCTTACGTGGGACCATGGGAAATGCATTGTTCAACTGTGTTTGGAGTGTTCGGGCGTTTCAAGCTGCGGCAGAAACGCAAGCTGTAAAGCCTCAAAGCCTAGGTAGGGAAAGCTCCAAAATACAAGCATTGAATGAACTCAGAAATGACACGGCAACTGGATCTGGTGTTTTTTATATGGCAAGGGGATGGTAACGCACGCGCCGAACCCAGTAGAATAGTGTTTTAGCGCACAGTATACAAAAGTTAGACAAGCTGGCAAATGCGGCACTTGGACGCGGAGGAACACTACGGAACATATAGACAGGATTCAGGGTTCGGTGTATGTGTATATATATATATACATATACATGTTTACGTGTATATATATATACACACATCTGCATGTGTATACATATATATAAGGATGCATACGCATATATATATATATATGTACAGGTGTATATACATATATACATATTTCTAGACGTCTAGTAATTGGTGAACCAAACAGAAAAGACAATGGACATGAAATGAAAACTGGGATGATCTATACATATATATATATATGTGGGTATATAGATATACATACATATATATATATAGATACATATATATATATACATATATATATATATAGCGATGTAGGGCTTAGGGGCTATGTAGGCAAAAGCTCGAGCGTTATCTAAGTTTTCTATATGATAGGGTTTGGAAGGCTCTATATGACACTACAAGGGCAAGGGTATCCCTGGATCCCATAAACCCTAAAGCCCAAGCCTTAAACCGAATTCTTGAAAATCGTCATGGCATGCAAGTTCTCACAGTGAATCCCCTAGACCAGGGTTTGAGGTTAAGCATCGAAAGCCCCGCACCTTCCTGATATTGAATATGCACGTCGAAACAGAGATATTCAACATGGGGGGGGGAGGGAGTATAAGGGGGAGTGACTTACCCGGCGCTGGCAAATTGAGACAGTGTGTCCCGGGAATTTTCGGGAGTGCATCTAAGGGTGTACAACCTACTTGAAGGATTGAGCTTGCTCCATGCAATAGGCTAGAAGGACCCGCCTCTATAAAAGTTGACCGTTGCATAGTTAGTAGGTTGCCAAAATTATGGTCTCCTTTTGTGCCCCCGTCGAAATGCGGCCCTTAACATTTACGGTACCCAACAAGAAAACCCATACTTTGCACAAACTACAACAGAGAGTCCATAATGTCTAAACCCTGAGCCCTAAACCCTAAGCCCTGAGCCCTAAACCCCAGATCCTAAAGTCCTACACCCTAAACCCCAGATCCTAAAATCCTAAACCCCAAACCCTTGACCCTGCAGGCGCAGGGGCAAGCCCTGCTGGAAGCACAGATGGAGGCGCCACAATCGGTGTTGATCCACAAGGTTTAGGGTTTGGCGTTTAGGGTTGAGGGTTTAGGGTTTAGAGTTGAGGGTTTAGTGTTGAGGGTTTAGGGTTGAGGGTTTAGGGTTGAGGGTTTAGGGTTTAGTGTGTTGCGGGCTTGGGGTTCAATTTAAGGTTGGCAGTGCGTTTCCCTAAGGCTATGGGCAGGGAGGGTCCTTAAAGCTATATATATATATATTCATATAGATATAGGGTCTATAGAATTTCTGAAATGTATACTGTATACTTGTACATGTACAGAGATGTGTGTACTTTTAGGTTATACAGGGACCTCACGATTGAGGGCTCATGCTAGGGACCCCCGGTGCCCAGAGGCTTTTATTCGGATGCTTGAACCGATTTAGGATGCAGGGCCTAGAGTGATGTGGCATTGTCAGCGTTCAGGTTTTGAGAGTTGATCCATGTGTGCCTGCAAATCCTACCCTGAGCCCTAAGACATAGAAAAATCCATAAGTTGAAGCCGCTTACAGATCTTAAATCTGCCCTACATTGCATAACCACTATTCTGATAGGCCCAACGCTGAATGATAAAACCGGCTTTTGTTAAAACCCTGAATCAGTGAAAGTGGTCTGCAGAGCCGGCTGGGTGTTGGCAAACATGGTTATGCCACATGCGCAGTTTATGGTTACGTAAGGGTTTACGGTTCCTTGATGAACAGAGATACCTGAATTTCACTAGGCACCCTACACCCCAAACCCTGAACCCTAAACCCTAAACCGGGTATCTTGCCGCTTCCAGGTCACTCTTCTGTAGAGCGTTCCAGCATGGTTCAATTTGCCCTGAAACACTACAAGTTAGTCGACTCCTCATATATTCCTATGATACTACTATGACAGGGCGGGGGGTCCACCTAAAAAAGAGGGCTTTGCTTCGCCCAGACCACCAAAACATAGACCCTAGAAGAGTCATCCTTTAATTCTATGGTCATACGATGGATACTAAACATCCTGAAGGACCTTAGGTACCTCTATACCTTGGGAATTATGGTACTGTAGTATATTAAGGTCATGCGGGATGTTTCGTAGTAACAGTACTTGCGGGGCTTGGGGTTGCAAAGGCCCTCCCAAGAAAGGTCATGCGGAATGTTTCGTAGTAACAGTACTTGCGGGGCTTGGGGTTGCAAAGGCCTTCCCAAGATCGGCTCTAAGCCTCACATATCCCCATAAAACCCCCTAATATAGGCCCTATATCGTCGGATGGTAAGCCCTAATTCCTAAACCCTGATACCTAAGTCCTAAACCCACAAACCCTAACCTTAATCACTGAACCCTAAACCCACCGTGGAGACTCTGGGGCTGGCAGTCAGGGGACCATACCTTGGAGGGGTGGGTGGGGGAGGCTGTCGACGCGGCACACGACACCATATGTACCTTCATTCCCCATTAACCCACCATAAGTCCCTGAGCTGAGAGGTTGCACGGCTTCGTGGGGAGCTTCGACGAAGGCAGGATGTACCTAATTACTTCAGATTAAAGCCCTGCACCCTCACGAGTAAGTGACATGGAAACTATCACATTATTCAGGCTTCAGGGGCTAGGGTCAGGGAGCCTTCGTGAGTAGGCTTCTTAATTGGACAAGCTAGGATCATTACCTGGCGTATAGGGAAGCTGTGCGTATACATGCCAAGCCCTTCTGGCCCTCCACCTACATGGATATCCAGAATAATCACCGCCCAGTTATATCCATATTAAAGGGACTAGAGAGTTCATGATTGGGTTATAGTTAGTGACATGTGCGCCAGAATTACCGCCCCTCCAAGTCGCTGTACCAAATGTCGTACGTACTCCGAATATGCGCGAGCTTGTTCGCAAAAACCTGTCTATCCTTCCTTGGCGGGACTGGTAGCCCCTTGAGGCCCCCTTTTGATAAAGCGCCTGAAAACACCAACCAACAAAGTGAGGGGCTACATAAGAGATTGACAGGCTGGAGGGTTTAGGGTTTAGGCCCTAAACCCTAAACCCTAACCCTAAACCCTAAACCCTAAACCCTAAACCCTAAACCGTGTGGGGGGCTAAGGGTCTTGAAGCTCAACCTGGTTTTTCAAGGAGAGGCAGCATGCCACTCGAAGCTCACATTCAAGTGTAGCTTGTGCTAGATGGTTATTCTGAAGATAGATATCCCTAGTATCCTTAGGGTTCTGCTGGTTATAATAGGCCCTCCAAACTGAGAAATATGAGACATCCCAAAATCACATTGATTGTGTCTGGTGTGGCTCCTCATTTCCGTTCGTCGCGCTCTCGCCTGGTCTGGAAGCATCTTCCTTTCTGTTTGCATGGAAGCAACAAAGAAACTTAAGCTGGAACCCTAAAACATCAAGCTTCTAAGCTGCAACGCTGAAGCTCCCAAAGGCTCTTAAGTATGTAGGGGAAACTGACCGGGCCCATACTACACATTCATAGTATGAAGGCCCTACCATACTTTGTACCATACAGATACTCAGCATGCTTTGGGAACTTGCGTGGTCTTGTCCTAAGGGTCCATCTACCCCAACAACCGGGTACTTGGGATTTCCGGTAATGGTACTTATAATACAGGCTTTGAGTGAGGCTATGATTATTGGGTACTTGGACCCCTAGGGTTGTGTGGGCTTCATGACTTGCAGGCCATACGGGCGCAAACTGCTCGAACTGAACGAGGCGGCCAGGGTTCACGTCACAGTTCGTTTCGAAGCTATTAAATACCCCAAGGGTCTGAATACTTCATCATGATATGGTACTTCTCCAAGGCGTCCACTGCAACTTCTGTTACCAAAAATATGAAGTGACCAGTTATTAGCTGCTACCAAAATACCAAGTGACCAATTTTTGGCTGCTTGGAACCTTAACGTTTGGGGCGAAGCTCTGCCATAGGCTGCTTACGGTTTGGATGGTTTGGTGTTCGGAGTTTGAGCTTAAAGAGGCTAGGGTTCAGGGGTTAAGTTTGCAAGGGGCCCCAAATAAGACTTTGGGCCTCAAAGTAGGTGTATTTTGTAGACCTGGAGCTCCTCAGCTCCTTACCCCCCTAAACCCTAAACCCTAAATCCTAAACCCTAAACCCTGCCCAAGGCTCCTAGGTTGGTGCGGGGCTTTGTGGAGGAAGGGTTAGGTCTAGGGGCCATGGTTTGGAACTACTTGAGTACCCCATTAAGGGAATACCAATCCAAAACCTACTACGAATTTCCGTATAGAAGCTCTACTTTGTAGCAAGTGGACATTAACCCTAAACCCTAAACCCTAAACCCTAAATTTATGATCTGTTGGGCAAGGCTAGTTCTAGAAATGTGCGTCCGGAGAACAAGCCTTACAGAGTCACTGAGTTGTCTCTTCACTGAGGGAGGAACATATCCCTACTTTGTGGATTCTGATGAACACCCCCTATACAACTCTGTCAGCCCAGAACATCCGACATCCCTTAATTAGGGTATATACCTTAAATCATAATAGGATCCTACTATTATTTAAGGTATAATGCCTATTCAAGGGATATTGGACTTTGTGGGAGGTTCCCCCGTCATGCAGAGCAGGTCAGACATCCCAATGCCTTTGACGTTGGTCCAAGTGCTGGTCCACAAATTTTGGACCTGAGAAACCCTAAGCCCGAACCTTAGCATGGTGACTTGTAGTTCTAGAACCTAGAACTTCTGAAATCTTCTGAACCTAATGCCGTCATGTAATAGTACGTAATCATAGTGAAGACTTTTTCTCTGCGCTAATATTAAAACGAGCCCTCCGCTTTTTTTTATGCGAACATACTTGATATTAGTGGTGGGGGGTTGTTTAAGGTTAGCATGAGGAGATCAGTTATTCTGCACCGTCCCCGGTACCCTAAACCCTAAACACGAAATGCAACGGCGTGGTCAGCCTCCAGAAGCCTAGGATGTACAGTCCCCTTAAGTAGATGAATGTGGCTTGGTATATTAGAATAATATCCCCGTATACTTCATATTCCATCTACTTAAGGGGGGCTATAGTCTTCGGGGATTAAGGATGGTTGGGTCATCTTTGGAAATGCTTTTTGTCCTCATTATACTTTGCCGAATTTAACAAGGATTGTAGAGCTGCAAGACCCAGTCATACCCCAAGATGGAGCCAGATAGGTGTTGAGGACCCAAGAGCTTTGGGATAACTTGGTGCCTACAACCTCGCAGGATTGAATGTACTCCGAGGAAACCCTCAAGTTAGTCAATGCGCTATGTCCCTGAATGGGCCCCTTATAATCCCACTGTAACC
The DNA here is from genome assembly GCA_905231905.1 of Symbiodinium pilosum. Taxonomy (NCBI): domain Eukaryota; class Dinophyceae; order Suessiales; family Symbiodiniaceae; genus Symbiodinium; species Symbiodinium pilosum. The sequence goes on along the minus strand of CAJNIZ010004969.1, from coordinate 62,970 downwards.
CTTCACAAGTAGGCAAGCCCTAAACCCTAAACCCTGAGTCATTAGTAACCCTATAGGGTCCCAGAAGTAGTATGGGCTTGCCTGAGCAGCACAGCATGCGGCTGTGCCACTCACCGAGACCCATACCTAACCCACACCAACGCGTGGGATGTCACGGGAACCGGATGGCAGTTCTGCATGTGCACCCTATAGGGTCCCAGAATCTAGCGCAGGACTCGCCGACGGCTGCCTACTACGCACAGTTGTGGAACGTTAGCAATGCCTGGAGCTCGAAGGGGTTAGGGTTGTAGGTTTCAGGTTTAGGATAGTTTAGGATCTAGAGGTTTAAGGGAGGGGTGGGCAGGAGGAATTTGGGGTCTAAGTATATATCCTAAAAAGGGGAAGGACATGGTGCCAAGGTGGCGTGGAGACCGGGAAGCGGAGGGGGCAAAAATGCTCACCGCCCCTTACCCCTAAGCGCTCACGCCTCAGGAAGTCTTGGAACTTCATTCTGGACGGGGGGACCTGCCTCTGAATTTGGAGCTGCTTCAAGAAACGGAAGCCATTGAAAAGCCTCGGGTTATATGGGGACTACAAAGGGGTTGATGGGTGTCCCTGCTAAGGGTTCTAAAGGGTGTTGTGAACTCCCCACAACACTAATACTTGAGGATGAAGGTGCGGTACGTAGCCTAAGTCCATGTAGAAAGATGAGCAACCCTGCCACCACGCCCTGCGCAGTGTGCCATGTCTTAAGCAAGCAAAGGCCATCATACTTATCGTTTGTTACTGGACAGAAAGCTTTTTCGAACGCCAAGTAAAGCTATATTGACTGAGCGTACTACGGCTCTGGACAGGATCCACCACAGTTCTCAGAGGCATAGAGCTTTTGCAGCTGCACCTGAGAACTTGCTACGTGTTGAAAGGCGGCGCGCAAGCAGTAACCGCCGTGGCGTCAAGCGTCAACAGGATGTTTAGCTTCAATAGGCACGAACAAATAGAACCCTCTATGATTTTGCACACAAGAGTTTCCAAGAATTAGGGGCCCTCCTAGGAGCCCAAGTTATGGGTTTAGGGTAAGCTACGTACCCAAAAGCCTGCAGCATCACCCCCCCCCCCCCACAGAGCCCCAAACCTCGCACCCCTACTCCTAAGCCCCTACATCATAGACTGTTGCCCTAACCCCACGCCCCAGGTTTAGGTTTTAGGGCTCTAAATCCTACGCTGGTACCCTAACCCCACGCCCCAGACCCGCAACTTCCCTAAGCCTTACTTCGAGGTTGGAGGTAAGCTTACCCGCTTCTAACTCTAGCTGTCTGTATGTATAGCCCAGTTACAAGCCCCCTAAGTCCCCGCCATATGGTGCTGGGTTGCGGGTACAAGTAAAACTGGCGACATCCTCTGGGGGTCCTCTTTTAAGGGATTAGGGTTTAGGGATTATAGGATTTAGGGATAAGGGTTTAGGGATGATAGTGTTTAGGGATTAGGGTTTGGGAGTTAGGGTTTGGGGTTTAGGGACTAGGGTTTAAGGCTCATAGCGGTTAGAGTAAACTCAAGCTCTTCAAGGGTTGCACCGGTGGGATGGCCCTCCGCGACCGGCCCGCACATCGGTTGTTGGGAAGGCCACTGAAATCCTCCGCAAGCCAGCACTGCCCAGTTCGACGCCTGGGACAAGGAGGCCAAACAAGGCTTCTACCTGAGGCTTCCTCTGCCGAACGTCGAGGGTCGAGAGCTCACTGCCGAGGCATTGAGCCTACCTGGATCTTCCTGTCCAGAAGCAGAGACCGAGGAGATCCGCGTTGCTGACACAGCGGCCATGCAGGACAACCAGCCTGAGGCAGCGGCGGCAGTTGCAGCTCCGAATGTGCGCCCTCGCATGGCGCACGTTGGCGATTTTTTCGGACCCTCAAGGCCTGTTGGTCCTGAAAACCTGCATGGTCTTATCAGAATGCCATACTTCATAAGGTATGAAGATCCGCCGAATAACTTGAAACTCCAGGTAACTCCACCCCCCAGCAACAAGCCCTAAACACTAAACCCAAAAAAAGCAAAAGCCCGAACCCTAAACCCCAAAAAACAAAACCCCTTAAACAACAAAAAAGCTCCCCCAGCGTAGTAAAAAAAGGCTGCGACCCCCACTCCGGTATTGCCGGGTACTGTGGCTTTGAGCCAAGGCCAGAGTAGTAGGGTGTAGGGTTTGGGGTTTGGAAGTTTAGGGTTTAGGGCTTAGGGTTAAGAACGGTGTAGGGTTTAGGGTTTAGGGATTTAGAGTTTGGGGCTCAGGGCTTTGGGTTTAGGGTTTGGAGTCTAGGGTTTAGGGTTAAGGCTTTATATAGGATTCCGGGTTTAAGGATCAGGTTTCAGGTTTTAGGGCTTAGGGTTGTTTACCCGCATCATGGTTGCCCTTCTTTTTGGTCGGAGATCCTGTTCTAAGTTTTCGTCGGGTGAATTCCAAAACAGGTAGGACATCCAGGGTCCAGGGATTTGTGGGGATTATATTTGCTTGTCTATACAGGGAAAGGATGCCGAGACTTTTGCAGAACTATCAAGATTATTCCGTAATACATGGTTGTACTACCAATTGTAGTATACTGAAGCCTCGAAGCATTATTCTTTGCCCCTATTAATAGTCCTTACATGATCCCTTCACCATTTGTGTATAATAAGGCCTCCGAACCCTACAAACCCCAAGCCCTACAAACCCTAGACGCTAGACCGGTTTCACCATAATCTTTGTTGCTGCACCCAGCCTGGAGGATAGAAGCTGGGAGGCTGAAGGGTAGAAGGTTGCCAGAGAAACTGTTCGACGATATGGCTTTGGGTATCTGATTATGAGTGGGGAGGTGCCTTCGGTACGCCGAAGGTGGCAAAGCTAGCAATTCACTAATCCTGCCGAGTCGTTTGGTCCTTTTCGCCTGCAGTGCAAAAGAAATGGATTAAGTAGCATGGTTTCTGCCCGGTGCTACGTTTGTTAGCCCCCGCCGTAGTGCCGGAGTGAACTTTAACGATGGAAGTTGACTGACCCAGGGCCTGGACCCCACATCGGAACCTCTATGTCCTAAACCCTAAACCCTGAACCTTCATTTGCCAACCACTGCCCCTGGATCTTACGATCTACGGTCCTAACCGGGGGCACCTAATCTTGGCTCCTACTTGTTTCACAGGTGTCCTAAGGAGTCCTAGAAGTATTAGCCGTCAATTAATTGAGTTTGAAGGCTCTACAGGGTTTGGGGTTCAAGGTTTAGGGTTCCGGGTTCAGGGTTTAGGGTTCGGGGTTCAGGGCTCTATGGGGTATATGTTCAATGTAGAAGGACTAGGGGGCTTTCTACCCTTGGATCGGTGAGAGCTTCTGAACCCCCATGCTGCAGATGGCGATGGCAACCTCAAGGACCCTCAGAAACAGGGCTTGCATTGTTAGGGTGAATCAATGGTGAAGCCACAATGATTGCCAATATCGTTCTCATATGCCTTATATAGCCCACAACCCTATTCAAACTAGTCAGGATGGAATTTATTTAGGACACTTCATGTGTATGTGCATTTAGGTACATAAATAAAAATAAGTGGTTGGTAGAGAGCGGAACATGCATTTAGGCATTCACAGTTTTGGATTCAGGCTACCCAGCTAACCTGACCCACCCATGTAGTTCCTGCTTATTCAATTTGATGGTCGTTTCTTGAATTCCCAACAGAAGGTTCCCCCAACATGAACTAAAGTCGTTTGATGAGAACCCTAAACCCTTAACCCTAAACCCTAACCCTTCCAAAAATGCCACATTACAGCATCTACGGTGGATATTAATTAAGATTCGTGCATCTCGTACCTTGCGGATTATGTTTAGGGTTCTGGTTGTTGTACTAGAGTGTACTAAAGTCATGCAGGATTTCAAAACCAACAAGAACAAGCACGATACACCTCTGTATTAGCTGAGTTTCCATTTAATGTTCAATGTTCGTTTCTATTCAATTCTCCATTCCTGTATCAACAGTACTCACAGGAGCTATTCCTTAAAGAGGGTTACTAGGGTTTAGGGTTTTGGGGGTGTAAACTCCTTGAAGACGGCGTTATTAAGGGGGATACTAGGAGTGTCGACTATAGCTCACATAGCCGAATGTAGGTCCTATTCCTAGACTTTGGGGCCCCAAAGTAGCTAATATGTTTTATTTGGACCCCTGGCAACATACAGGCTTAAGAGGTGGATTGGAATTTTGCAGCCCCAAACCAAATGTTAGCATGGGCGTTCTTCACAGGAGTGCTGCTGGCATCTTTCAGGTATTATAATCCTTATGTAATCCCCACTATAACCCCAGTATATATGTTCAGAGCTTAGGGTTCAAAACCCTAGCCTTTACCTTAGGGTCCAGGGTTCAAAGTGTAGGGTTCAGAGTTTCGGGCTTATGGGCTTAGGGATTAGGGGCGCTTCGCTCATCGATCTGATCTGCGAACTGGGGGGACATGGGGGGACTGGGTTCCCAAAATCAGTGGTACCTTTAAAGGGGTTTAGCGCTTATATAGAGGGTTATAAAGGGTTTGTATAGGGTCTAGGGTTTCCAAAAATTGGGGATACTTTCTTGGGGGTCCTAGAATAAGGATAAGCATTTTTGGGTACATTTGGGGTCACCTTTTTTAGGGCAACTTCCATGTTGCACTACTGTAGCCGCCTAAATAAGTTGCTAACAATCGTGGAGAATGAAATGCAAACAAACACGGAGGAAGACATGGCAACTGGGCTTTGATGGAGTTTTTTTAGCAAGATTACCAATTAGAATGGTCCGAGATTCCTTGTACAATGATGGTACAGGGTACCTCGAACAGACTTAAACAGGATGTGGGTAAATATTTTGCCCCATAGTATTTTTGCCCATACACCCTGCATACACTAGGAATTACCGTGCATGGGGAATATAAATATCCTCCATCCATCCTTGGCCTTACCATCCTCAGCCCTAAACCTTATGCCCTAAACCCTACACCCTAAACCCTAATTCTTTTCAGGCGTGTTCAACTACGGGCTTTCTAGGCTCCCACTTCTTCATACCATGCCTTAGACGCGGACACGAAGCATTGATATGAGGCACGGTGGGCTCATAGGATAACAGCTTGAAAGCAATTCTTCAACGAGAGTGGCTTCTCAACATGTCGGACTCTTGCTTAAGGTCCTCAACAACAGAAAGAATACCTTTCTTGGGTGTATGCTTTATACAGAGGGACACTAATTTAGAGGGACACTAATTTTCTGAACTGCCAACGCTGGTTGTAAACCCTAAGCCCTAAATCCTTCAACCCTGAAACCCTAAAACTTTAAACCCCAAACACCGAAACCTTAAACCCTAAACCCTTAAACCCTAAAACCGTATACCCTAAACCCTTAAGCCCTAAAACCTAAACCCTTGTTCCACCACTGGAGGAGGAAAAAGATCTTCCAGCACGGGTGGAGAAGGCTGGCGGGACAATGTGCGAGGGGCTTTCAGCTTCATGGCTTCAGAGTTAGGGTTTAGGGTTTAGGGTCGGTGGAACGTACAAGTCTGAATTTATCACAGTGGTATTCCCTATACAGCCTTACATAGATATTGTAGAACTGTGTTCAAGTTGCTTGGGCCCGTACCTTAGCTTGGGCTTCGCAATCTTAATATTGCGGAATAGACTAGTGCCCTCCCCTAACATTCAACCCCCAACCCCAATCAAGTTAGAGATTCCCGTTGAATATTTAGTATTAGAGGGCGTGGGAGGGTTCCCTAAACCCAAAAACCTAAACCCTAAAAGGGGGATGACGCCATTCATCCCCATAAGCTGAATGTGGTTTAGGGTTTAGGGTTTAGGGGTATTTGTTCATAAGGATGGGCCACTACCTGCTGGCGGTAGCAGGTGGTGCCCTACCCTAAATCCTAAAAATCTAAAACCCCAAACCCCTAAACCCTAGAACCCCAACCCCCCAAACCCATTAGAGTACCCAAGTTTGCATATGCTATATGGGCGGTTGTCAAAATTATAGTCCCTTTTTGGATCCCTATTATAATTCGGCACCTAATATTTAGGGTACCCAAAAAGGGGACCATAAATTTTGACAACCACCCATATAGAAAATGCAATTGGAGGCAGAGGCAGTGGTGCGCGCCGCCCACGTGGTCCTCGAAAAGCGGCTGATGGAGGCCTAGCTATGGGAGCTGGGTTCAGGGTTTAGGGATAGGAGTACAAGTACTATATTGCCCAAATCCCAAGTACCTAATTATTAGGTACATGGACCCTTAGGGAGGGGTGATATAGGTAACTGAGGTTGCTGTGGCTTAGACATCCAAAAAATGCTCACCTCCCCCCACTCCCAAGCCCAAAAGCCCTGGAAGTCCTGGAATTTCCTTAAGGGTCCGGGTACCCATTACTTAGGTCCCTTTAAAGGGATATATTAGGGTTAGGGTTCCATGTACCCAATACTTAGGTCCCTTAAAAAGGATATGTAGGGTATAGGGTTTAGGGTTTAGGGGCCAATGTACGCAATAGTTAGGTACTTGGGATTTGGGTAATAGTATTTATAGTACAGGTTCGGGGGAATATGACCCAGACCTCTGATTGATAAACCACCTTCCCTTAATACTCGTAGCCATTATAATAGGGCTCCTACTGTTTAGGCCCTTGAAAGGAAGGGGGTCATTAATCATGGGGCTACATTAAGAGTATTCATAGTACAGGTTTTGGGGGATTGGGGGATTATATGAATATTGAGTCCTTGGACTCTTGGCGTGTCATTGTTGACGGTGGGGCTTGACTGGGCTTCCCTGCACGCCGCTGGTTTAGGCTTTGGGTGTGATAGGGCTTGAGGTTGAGGGCTTAAGCTTCAGGATTTGGGTCTTGCAAATCGAGGATTGAGGGCTTAACCGCAAGGAACCATTGGGGCCCTTGGGGGTTGTAGCTGCAAGACTCCTAAGAACTTGTCTGAAGATCCTAACCCAAACCATATTACTACTCATTCCTCGTATAGAAACCCTACGTTCAGGGAAGACAGGCGTTCCGGGAGCCTTTGTTCAGTAATGACAGTGAAACCCCATCTCTACTCATGCATAATATCGCCCTGAGCCTTAAAAGCTAATGTACACGCCCTAAACCCTAAACCCGGGCATGTGCGCTCATAGGTTTTATCTTCTTGCTAGCTCCCAACCCCAATAGGTCTCGCATAGGGCACATCCACAAGAACACCTTGGTGTGGCGGTGTAGTATCAAGGACAGTTCGTTACAATATAGCCCAAACCCCTATAAGCACCAAAGCCCAAACCCTAAATCCTGCAGTACGTCCGAAGAAGCTTGTTAATACTATTTGGGCTATAGTCTAAACTCCTAGTATCCCCTTTAATAAGCCTTATAGTAGTCTCGTGTATACTCCCCTGTATATATAACCCCCTTTTAAGGAGTTTAGGCCCTTAACCCTAAATTATCACCTATATAACCCTCCCCCCCACTTGAAGGAGTTTTGACCCGAAACCCTAACCCTAAACCCTATGAATCCCCCATATGACCGGCCTTTAAGGTGTTTAGACTCTCAACCCTAAACCCTATATAACCCCCCCGCCTCTTTCAGGAGTTTAGACTATAGCTCATTTAGTCTTTGCCATGTCGGCCCTCAGCCAGTCAGAGCCTTGGAGTAGGTATAGGGCTTAGCGTTTATTGGGCTTAGGGTTTAGGGTTTTGGGGTTTAGGGGTTTGGGGTAGGGTTTAGGATTTAGGGGTTTGGGGTAGGGGTTTAAGTTTTGGGGTTTAGGGGTAGGGGTTTGCGTCCCTGAGCCCTACACCCTAAACCTTTAGCTCCAAACCTTTAGCTCCAGGCTTCGAAAACTTCGAAGCCCTCACGGCCCTCAATTCCAAAGTACTTACATCGCCGAAATACTCATAATCCCTAAGGGTCCAAGTACCCAATAGTCATACACTTACCCAAAGCCTGTACCGAAATTACTATTACCCAAATCCCAAGTACCTAAATATTGGGTACATGGACCCTTAGGGAATACTTGTCTGTAACCCAAAAATGGATCGCTCTGCGTCTTCAGCCGACGGTGGGCCCTAAGGCCTTGTTGGTGGACTATGAGTTCTTTAAGGGTACATATCGGGCATATCGTAGGTATATAAGGATCCCATGGTTAAGGGCCCTGCTACCTTAAACCCTAAACCCGATCCCAGGGTTAAGGGCCCATGCTACCTTAAACCCTAAGCCCGATCCCAGAGTTAAGGGCCCATACCAGGGGCTCTTACCCTAAGGGTCCAAGTACCCAATAATCATACACTTACCCAAAGCCTGTACTGAAATTACTATTACCCAAAACCCAAGTACCTAAATATTGGGTAGATGGACCCTTAGGGTACTAGGGGTTCTTAGATTTGCGCAGCAGGTGCAGCGAGCTCCTTTCTATCATCAGCAGGCCCCTGCAAAGCATTCTCTCTAGGCTACGAAGGATCTACCTTGTGGGCCTTTGTGGCTATCGCAGGATCGCGGCATTTGCGTCAAAGTAGACCATCAGAGATGAGACGCAGAATGAGTTCACTGAACGTTTCGGGTTTAGTGTTTTTGGGGTTTGGTTCCTAGAGTTTAGGGCTTATGTAAAGGTGCGTGCGTGCCCTATGCCATGGTAGGATTTCTCAGCTAGAGACCCCTCAAATTTAAATTCTAAATCCTAAGCCGTAAACCCTAAATCCCAAACCGCAAACAGCAATATACATAGCTGTACAAAATCGGAACTCTGGGGTCCGCAACTTCCCAAGGCCCTTATGTACAAAGCCATGTTCTATCTGGAGCGTCGACGGACTTAGTAGGTATACTAATGATCCTTATAAGGCATATAATCACCCCAGCCATCCCCTCTCCTAACCTTCTTGCTGAGGCCCCTGTTTAGGGTTTGGGTTTAGGGTTTAGGGTTTAGGGCTTCCAAGTACATCATACGCAGCTCCATTGCTGAGAAATCTGCTTAGAACCCCAGGGGCCAAGCGCCCAATAATCAAAGATGCCCAAACCTGTATTACCATTACTACTACCCAAACCCCAAGCACCCAACTATTCCGTACATGGACCCTTTGAGCCCTAAACCCTAAACGCGCTACACCACGTCCCTCTATATCCCTTGAAAGGAACCTAAGAATTGGGCACCCTGAACCCTAAGCCCTAAACCCTGAACCCTAAACTCTAAACCCTAAACTCTAAACCCTGAACCCTAAACTCTAAACCCTGAACCCTAAACCCTGCAGTAGGTGAGTCCTTAGGGGAAGTTCTCAGAGTTGCTTGCAGCTTACAGCTCGCAGATTGAGGGGCCGCGCAGCAACCAGTTTAGGGATTAGGGTTTAGGGTTTTGGATTGAGGGTTTAGGGATTAGGGTTTCAGTCTAGGGTTTAGGGTTTAGGAATTAGGGTTTAGGGTGTCGGGATTTAGGGCTTAAGTTTTGAGGGTTCTATGGTGTAGGGTTTATGAGCTAGAGGTCTAGGGTTTAGGGTTTAGGCTTAGTGATTCGGATGTCACTGGAAGAGCCCAGCTATGTGCATGTACATATTTGTATATATATATATACACGTACCATATACATAGACATAGACAAACAACGTGTGTAAAAGTATATAGATATGTGTTCAGAAAAATAGATGTATACAGAGACATATCTACATACACATTATACTCTACTTGAATGTCTCTATCTATATATATATATATATGCATACACATGCAGTGTACATACACATACACACGTAGTCTATGCCAGGCGCCCAGAGGGGCTCCTACGCGGAGCCTAGGTAGATACTATAGAGGTACCTGGAACCGGCGGGAAAGGGGGGGCTTCATGTTGTCACAGCAGGAGTACCCAGGTTGCAACAAGGAGCCCATGTAGAAGTACTACCTGGCTCCAGACTTGCGGCCTAGTGACCTAGTGCTTAGGATTTAGGGTTTAGGGTTTAGGATTCGGGGTTAATGGTTTAGTGGTTTAGTGTTCAGGCAAAACAAGTGCCCACAACCCAGAAAACAATCGTAACGAAGGCTAGTACTCTACACACTGTTGGAGTTGAGGTACTACATGTCCAATAGTTGGGCTGTAACCAAGGAGGGGCCATTGCGCAGTAGAGGATCAGAAGAGGCCCATGGCTTCCTGAGACCCTAAGTAGATTTGATACCCTCAGACAGAATAATGGCAAACATAACCGCTAAGAAGCGGGCTGAAAGCCCCTAGGCTAATCCCTGAACCCTATATTATACTATGTTTAATATACTATATAGTAGATTTCATGTCCTTTTCCATTATCCCTATAGAACCTCAATATACTATACTATGGTTTAATACGCTATATAATAGTTCCATTTTCTTTTCCGTCATCCCTATATTACGCCAATATACACCCTAGAATCCTTATATAACCTTCATCATCTTTATATAGCCCCTATAATCCGAACATATACTTATAAAGCCCTATAACCCCTGTATAACCCCAATAGTAACCCTGAACCTCAAACCCTAAATCCTGAACCCCAAACCCTAAAACCCTTGCTATATCGGACGGAAGCCTGAACCCTGAACCCTGAGTTGCCTTGGCAGGTCGCAGTGCTGGTCCAACGCGGCCACACAAGGCTAGTTGCCCAAAGACTTCTGGTAAAGTGTTTAGGGTTTTAGGGTTTTAGGGTTTAAGGTTTAGGGCTCAGGGTTTAGGGTTTTGGGTTTGAGGGTTTTGGGTTTAGCCCGAGTCTCATGTCAAAAATCTAAGCCTTGAGGCGGTAAGAGGTCTTTCCCTGTGCTGGCACTACCACATGAGCATGTGTTTTGTGAAAAGGGAAGTATCAGCGGCAACAGCAAGTCTTCAAACATAGGAACTACCTGCCACAATCTCATGTAATACAACACGTAAGCTAGATTCCTACCGAACCTTCCATGTACCCAATAGTTGGGTACTTGGGATTGTCACAAGATGATTCTCCTTTCCCAGTCGTGTCTCCCCCGCGGTTCCTGCGTGGCAAACGCCTGCAAACTTGGGCGCGACCACCCGAAGCTCAAAGTTGTTGAGGCGACCCGCTGGATGAAGTCGGAGAAGTCCTCCACAAGCAAATGATGTCTGGCTACAGAGACCTTCGAATGGCGCGCAGTAGGCAGCCTCACTGGAGGGCCCTTTACATTGCCTCAGTCGGCTCCTCATGCGTGAGGGCCGTTTTGTACGACTTCAAACGCTGTGGGGTAGACTGAGACTGGGGAAGCATATAATGATCATTAGGCACTTGGACCTCAAGGGTTATCAAAAAGGGGGCTTGGTATACTTACCTTTTCGAGAGGATCTAAGGTTACCCTAGGTCAGCAGAAGCTGTCTGCCCTGAACCCTAAACCCTAGGGCCGTGCTGAGACCTTGCCAGAAGGCCTATCTTGAGCTTACCTGGAGGTTGATGTGGCCTAGTAGGTTTGGAAGTGAAGTGACCTACGCTTAGGTCCCTTCAAGCGGTTCATAGAGTCACAGGGATATACAGGGATGAAGGTGTATGCTCTACTTGGAGGTTCATGGGGCTTATTTGCTGGGCTAGCAAACCTACGTGTACCTCTATAACTGGCCTTATGTAGGTTACCCGAAGTACCCCAAGTACCCTAAACCCCAAAAAAGCCTCACAAGGGCCAGCATGCTTCCCCAAAGCCGGCGCCCGTGCAGTCGGGACGTGATTGTCCATGCCAGTATGGGCTATTACGTAGACCCTAAATGCCCCTATTAGTTTAGGGTTGAGGTTTAGGGTTTAGGGTTTAGGGTTTAAGGTCTAGGGTTTAGGGTTTAGGGTAGATTGACAGCCAGTCGGGGTCTGATATCCCCTACTGGTAGGGCAGTTCCATGTGGGATCCAAAACTTCGGCTTGAGCTCCTGGACAGACATTCAAATAAAGGTGCTGAGAACCCTTCAGACGCATCAGGATTCTAAAGAGATTGCGCGCGACTAAAAATCTCGTATAAACCCATACATACAAACCCAGTTTTCATGTCATTCTCCATTGTCTTTTTCCGTTTCTTTTCCTTCGATTCACGACTGTTTGGTTGAGAAGCTCCCATGCCCACGCCCAATGTTTGGAGTGCAATGCTGGGACCCAGCAGGGCTTCGGGCGCCGAGTTTCCCATTCGCAGTGTCTTAGGTATCCATATATGGAACAAAGTCAGGTGTCATATGCACCCCTAAACCCTACACCCTAAGCCGTTACACCCTAGAGCGTCCACACCCCAAACTAACATAAGAAACACCCGAGCTGATTCAACACAAAGCCTCAAGGACGTGGATCCTGAAGCCCAGCACAAACCTATAAGATCCTAAGCAGCATCAGTACCTAAACCCTAAAGTAGGTACCCTAAGCCCTGGACCCCTAAGACCCTAGACCCTAAAACCGTAAACCCTAAACCCAAACCAGCTCAAAAGGCCATTATTCCAAATACCTTCGAGGTCCAGGTAGGGAAAGGAGAGGAAATTGGGAACTACCCAATTATGTAGGATGTAGGGCCAGGGTTTAGGGTTTAGGGCTTTTCCCTTCCAAGGATCGTAGGAAGTTATGGGGGGCAAATTAAGGTTCTATGCTAGGAGTTTGTAGCAGGATTTGGGTGAATATCCCCCTTAGTAGTCTGAACCCCCCCAAACCGTATACATCTAGATATCTGCAAGGGTTAGTAGTTCTGTTGATAATCCCTCACAAGCCCTTGTATCCGTATTCACAAACCATTCAACTCATCCCGAAGCCATCAGTAGGTACTGTACTTAGGAACCACCAAGCCTTAAACCCTCAACAACCCTACGTACACATCCCCACACACATGTGCGATTTAGAGTCTAGGGTTCAGGGTTTAGAGTTTGGGGTTTAGATGTCTTTTCGCCTACTGACCCGATTTACGTCCCCCTACATAACCCTAAGGGTCCAAGTACCCAATAATCATATACTTACCCAAAACCTATACTATAATTACTATTACCCAAATCCCAAGTACCTAAATATTGGATACATGGACCCTTAGGGTAACCTTTATGTACGTACTTGGGATTGGCTTGGGAAGTCGAGGTTCCTCGAAGACCTCCGTATGGCCTCCACGCCCCGGAATGCAGGCCAATGATTTAAGCTATTCTCAGTTTGAGCTACAGTCTAAACTCCTTAAAGGGGGTTATATGGGGGATTATACAGGGGACTACTATATGTGTTACTAAGGAGGATACTAGGAGTTTAGACTATAGCACATTTGGGGTTAGAGTGCTATTCCCTTAAGAATGCCCTCTCAGACTAGGATTCCCATTAGGCTTTATTGAGCCCTATATCGTCCTTATTAGCTCCTTGAGCACTGGGGGTGCGGGAATGGGCGGATGGTATTATAATTCCGTACTCAAGCAAAAATAATCCAGGTGCTGTATGTATAGGGTTCCGGCTGTAGGGTTTCGGGTTTGTGGCCTGAGGGAACCAGTAACAATACTGGAGAATAACACGGAAGATAAAATCTGAAATTGCGCCGCAACTGAGCTGATTCAAGCGGCTTGTAGGCATGCTATTTATTTTCACGGCCCTAGATTCCTCGTAAACTTACGGTATGGGCAACTTCACAAGCCCTAAGAGTCCAAGGACCCAAATAACAGGGTAGTTGGGCCCTAAAACCCTATTATTTGGGTCCTTGGACCCTTATATAGCCCCCATATATCCCTATATATCCCCCTATAACTAACCCCTTTGAAGGGACCCTATCATTTGGGTCCTTGAAACCCTTTGGGGCAACATATAGCTGAGGACTGCGGGGTTCCACCACAAACACCTTGGGGCTACTACCCCTAAGGGTCCAAGTACCCAATATTTAGGTCCCTTTTAAAGGGGCTATAGGGTTTAGGATTTAGGGTTTAGGGTTTAGGGTCCATGTACCCAATATTTAGGTACTTGGGATTTGGGTAATAGCAATTCTAGTACAGGTCTTGGGTAAGTATATGAATATTGGATACTTGGACCCATAGGGTACATTTTGTATTATAATTGTCAAAAAAATGCGGGGCCACTTTCTGGGATTCCTTTAACAAAGATTACGTATAGCTTCATAACCCTAAGGGTCCAAGGTCCCAAATTAGAGGGCTTTAGGGCCCAAATACCATCAATATTATAGTATTTGGGCCCTAAAATCCTACTGTTTTTTGGGTCCTTGGACCCTTAGGGTAGCGGGTGCCCCTATTTTGTTCAAGTGTTCATCCCTAAACCTACACCCTGAACCAAGTCAGGAACAAGAGACCGTCACGTTGGGAAACCCGAATCTGAGGGTGTCCAGGGCTTGGGCAGTTTTAGGGACTTAGTTTTCCGCAATGGTCTCGTAATACCCATGGGTTACCCTTAGCATAATTGCTTTCGGTCACTTGGCTATAATTTGCAACTCCAAGTAAACTTGCTGCACATGGCAGAAGTGGAGGGCTGATGAACATGGTCTGGTCGCGAGGCACTTGTCAATTTCCCAGGGTTCGGGGTTTACTTTATGGGCTTTAGGGTTTAGGGTGGGGAAGGGTGGAATGGATTTCATGTGGGAGGGCCACCAAGGCAATGTTACGTGGATCCCCACAGGCTGAGGGCCCTTATCACAAGGGGAACGGACTGCTTGAAGACCTTGCAAGCCAAAACCTCTACCTGTTGCGGCCCCAATTAGTCTGATCCGCGATTCCTCGTATAATTCTAATGGTAGAAGTCCTCGCAAAGAATTCAACAAGGGTATTGACAATTAACCCTAAACCCTAACCCTACAGAAACGCTCAATCCCCATTTTCAACGCAGAGCTCTGACCACCTCCTCCACTCCCTCAGTTGTAGCCGTTGATCCCCTTGAGCCCTGAGCCCAAACCCCCTAACCTTGATCCCAAACCCCAATCTCCCTTGCCCTTTTACAATTCCCAAGCCCTGAAACCCGAATCCCACAACCCTAGACGCCTTCATCACATGCATCTTGGGGTTTGGGGTTTAGGCGATCCGCATACCGCTCGCTACCTTTGCCCGAGAATGAGGTAATAAACTACCTCTCCTATATTTAATGGCCCCATATTCATTCTGTTGCAAGCCTTCAAAGCTGGGTTCTGGCGCCTTTGTAACCCCGGGGTCACACCAGGTAGACCCTAAACCCAAGAGACATAGGGGTACGTACCCTTGGGGTGCCCCTGCGTATTTCCACGGACCTTAAACCCGAAACCCTAAAACGGAAGCCCTAAACCCTAGACCGTAATAAAGCCGGAAGCCCTAAACCCTAAGCCCTGCACCCGAACCTTAAACCTTACACCCTAAACCCCCACGCCCGAAACCCTGTATAGTGCTTTCAATTTTCTTTTCCACTATTCTTATTAAACCCACTATATTACTCAAGATCACCATAAATCTCTCAGCCCTGGACCCTAAGCCCTAGATAGTTGTTTCGATTTTCTGTTGTCCCTATTAAACCCCTATGTAACTCCCTAAGGGTCCAAGTAGCCAATATTTAGGCACTGGGGATTTGGGCAATAGCAATTCTAGTACAGGTCTTGGGTAAGTATATGATTATTGGGTATTTGGACCCTTAAGGACCAAGGGGTCAGTAGAGTAGTATTTTATTTGGGGATACTAGGGTACCCATTATAGAGTAAGATCCTATCCTCCTTTTGGGGTATAGTATTTTATACAAGGAATGTAATCTTACTAGGTTCAACCACCCTAAACCCTAAACCCTAAACCCCCCCAAAAAAACACTACTCAATAGATGTCTCAGAGCTTCAGGCCGGGCCAAGATATCCCGGGGACCATCTTCGCAGACGCTTCTCTCCAGCCTGAAGCCTTTCGAGGAGGCAAAATGCTGCAGGTGTTAGGAGTTTTGTAGGCTTAGGGTGAAGGGTTTACCTAAACCCTATATATATATATGTATATATATGGGTGGTTGTCAAGATTATGGTCCTTTTTTGGATCCCTATTATAATACGGCACCTAATCTTTAGGGTACCCAAAAAGGGACCACAATTTTGACGACCCCCCATATGTATGTATATATATATATATATGCCATATGTATGTAGGGAGGGTTTGAGGGATTGGGGGTGCAGAGAATAGGAGTGCAATACAAAGATATCTAGGGCGGTGTTGAGGGTTTAGGGTGCAGGGTTTAGGAAGGTTATAGGTGTTCAAGTGTTTAGGATGCCGTGTTTAGGAAGTCTAGGGCTTCAGCTTTAGCGCTCCAAGCTGTATGGTGCAAGGATCAAGAAGTGTAGGGTTTAGGGCGGGTTATAGGGTGCAGTTTATGGGTTTGGGGATTTTGGCAGAGGGTCTGGGGCTGAGGGCTAGAGGCAATACCTGGGGAAAAGGGTTCAGGGTTTGGAGGGTTAGGATTTGAACCCTAAACCCTAAACCCTTAGGAGTTGTGGACCAGCCTTTCGCAACTGGGTGTTGCCCACAAGAACTGCTGCACTACCCGAAGCTTCCCAAAGACCATTTACTTTTTCAATCTCAAAGGTTACAAGTATGGGCCCCTAGTATGGGCCTTTTGGCCTTTTAGCAGGTTTCTAGGGACCCTTAGGGGTACATATTGGGGTATCTAACAGGTATATAATGTTGCAGTTCTTCCATCAACCGCGTTCACAGAAATAAAGACATAGCAAGGGTCCGATCCCAAGGGCTTCTGGAGACCATACTTCGAACGCACAAAAAAATCACTAGGTGCTTCTCCATGTCACCTCTACATGGGCTCTCTATATCACCTCGAAATCCTTGAGAGAGCCCCTTGAATCCTTTTATAGACATGATGTATTCTTGGGGTCCCTAGAAAGGGCATCCCACTTTTGAGCGAACTTCCGTCGAAGGTGAAAGATATGTCCGGGCAGGTTTGGAGGTTAGAGTGCTGCATTTCGAGGTTCGGACTTCGCAGTCCTTAAAAGGGCTCGGGGATCAAAGTCTGCAGATGTCATGTGTCTTCCTGCTATTTACTGACTTGTGATTGGCCTAGACAATCCTTAATTATGAGGGAACCAGGGGGTGGGGTAGCATTGGGGCGGGGAGTAGGCGGACCCCTGAAAACAACCTTCTTGGTGTGCCCTAATGTCTGGTTTTATCGGGTTTAGGGTTCAGGGTTCTGTATACAATTTTTGTTCTACAGTTCTAGGCTCCGGGTCTACGGGTTTTATAGTTGTTCCAAGAGCCTACCGCCTTTACGAGCCCTAAACCCTGTACCCTACACCCTGAAGCCGGCCGCTGGCAACTTCGAACCGCAGAGATTCCCAAAGGATCTGAAGGCATCCCTTGATACTGATATGAGCTACAAGCCAAAAAACTTCCCAAGGGGGAAGGGTGCGTATGAAGTTTTTATTGTTTAGGGTTGAGGGTCTAAACTCCTTTAAGGGGTTTATCTAGAAGGTTATATAGGGGACACTCGGAGTTTAGACTATAGTTGTATTAAGCAGATCTGATATAGCCGGGACATCGTCAATATTGGGATTGGGGGAGTGGTTAATCCCTAAGGGTCCAAGTACCCAATAATTAGGTAATTGGGTTCAGGGTAATAGTAACTTCAATATAGGTTTTGGGTAAGTATATGATTATCAGGTACTTGGACCCTTACCCCTAAACCCTAAACCCTAAACCGTATGATTATCAGGTACTTGGGACCCTTACGGAATATTGGTATGAAGCGATTAGTTCAATCTAGGATCTCTGCTCTGGGAACTCTAGTACGGGTTTAGGGTTTAGGGTTAGTATCCCCCGCATAGGCATCTAGGAGCCGTTGGGTTGCACGTGACTTGCCAAGATCTCTAGTGCTGCGCGGCCTAAATAGTTGCCAGGCCCGAAGTGTCCAAATACCCAATAATGTGGTACTTGGGTTTAGAGGGAGATATCGGGATATACGTATAAGGCTTAGGGTTTAGGTCTCTATAGGGTCCAAGTACCCAATAAGTAGGTACTTGTGTTTTGGGTAAAAGTAATCTTAGTACAGGTTTTGGGCAAGTATATGATTGCTAGGTACTTGGACCCTTAGGGAATAGTGCAGATTTAAACTCAAGGCAATACCACGGGAAACAAAAGGGAAACTGGAAGTAGTGATTCTAAACCCTAAGCCCTAAACCCCTAAACCCCTAAACCCTAAACCCTAAACCCTCCGAGGTTGCCCCAAAATCATAGAATCTTCTTGATTGAGGGGGTTTAAGGTTGTTTTGGGCCCTAAATCCTGAATCCCTCAACCCTACTTCAGAGCCCATGTGGTAGTTTCCTTGTTTTGGGGGACCCCAACGTAGACCCCAAT